>SNQJ01S0075170.1:16238-34664 GCA_010110895.2 Picea sitchensis | reverse complement strand
AACTAATTCCACTCATAAGCATAGACATAGATAAAAGAAGGTCTGACAGTAACAAAAGAAAGAAGCTTGCTGGCTGATATATTAAAGAAAGTGTCTTGTTACAAAACAGTAGCATGTAGAACTCAAAATTGAACCCCTAGTTCATATTCTACCCTTAGCTTTATAGCTTTACAAAGCAGTTCTGAGATCCTAAAAACAAGGATCAAATATACTAAAGATAGTAAATCAAAATTCAGTTGCAAAAGATGTGGGATGATATCCAAAAATGAGGTCAATCCCAGATTTCATGGTCTTCCTCTCTTGTTGAGTGCTGGTGTAGTGCAGGATAGCCTCCCAAGGCTGACTGATGACTCTTCCAAGAGATAAAATTTGAATTTGCTGAGGTGTGCCAAAATCCAATCTGTTTCCACCAAAATAGGTGCCAAAACCAACTTGGCCACCTTTTCTAATCATTATATACCAAAAATGAATCTTGAAACTGAATACATAATTCATCATCTATCCATCATGAGTGTTTTCAAAATATTTGGATCAGAAAAACCTCGATCTGTGCAAAATTTAGCTTTCTCTGTCTAGTTACAGGTTTCAGTGGTTAACGATATTCATATTTAAGCACCTTATCTACCAAAAGGACCCCTTCTCGGTGGTTAATGAGTACTCACAGACTCGCCTAAACCACCAAAAGGTGAAACACTTTCAGAAATCAAAATTTAAAAATTTCAATTACCTGTATTACTGCAAACAACTTCACAACTTCTTGGGAGAGGCCCCTTTCTCTCTGACTGGACTTGTAACTTCATCATGATGTGTTTCCACCGGTATTTATCCCTCCATGGAGCTGGCAATTTTGGCAAGGGTTTCCAACCCTAGTGGCCTAATTGCTGGGACTGTTTGTTCCTTCAGTTGTAGCCTAAGACAACAACTGATTTATCTTGTTGGATTTAGATATAGTAGGTTCAACAAAAGACTGTCCTATCTCTGGAGGTTCCTTCTCCCCTGGAGGGATAGGAGTAGGAAGGTCAATGTATTGTTCACCCTCTATTGGTTGGTGCTCTGTTTTTGGATCCGAGTCAGAATAAGGTAAATTAAGAAGATTACCCTCTGTAGGTTCATCTTCTGCCTTGTTTAAAGCCAACTTTCTCTCTCAGATTCGATGACAAGATGTCATAAGTGACTTCATCATAAAGATCTTGCATAGTTTTCAAAGCCCCCTTTGCTAGATCAGGTGTCTCTTCATGTACCAGAAGACCTGTCAGTGCTGTCATTCTTGATAGCAGAAGAGGCAGCTTATTTATTTGGAAATTGACAAGAAAAGAATTATCTTTACATCCCGAAACAAATTTTCAACCCATAGCATGCCTTCATTATTTAGCAATGATTTTAGTATTTTCTCCACATTGTAGTAGCATTCGACAACAACATAGCACATATACTCATCTCTCAAAATTCTGTCCCACAATTCTATTTGTGTTCCTCTGCACTCCATAGTTAGACAAATGGTTCACATTTCCTTGAATGAATTCTCCTGGGTTAGGTTGGATTTCTTGTACTTAAAGGCTATCTCTAAATCTCCAATTTCCAACTTGGGCAAGGCTTGCATTTCCAAATCAGTGAGTGCAGGGTATCGGCCTTTATCAACACACACCACACCAGGCCTGTCTTGGGGTATAGTTGAGCATCTTAACAACCCATCCATCCTTGCAAAGAAGGGCCAGGAAGAAAATCCGGAGCCAGAATTGCCTATGCTCCCAACCTCAGACCTGTATCTTCTTCATAGACTCAATCTTGTTTTTGCATTGTGACTGTGTCTTGTGAGATTTAGCTTCAGAACTACAAGTGGAAACCTGCTTTTCCACATCCTCACAGTCATTTCCTTTGAGCTTGGATTTGATGGCTTATACATTATGGTCCGATAAAAATCTCCATTAAAATACAACTCCAATGATTAAATCAATATATAAATCAATATTGCAGCACCTTTTCAAATCAATACGCACTCCTATAGACCAGACAAACTTCTTCCTTGAATAGCCATAAGAGAACATCTGACAGATCTTTCCTTACATTTGTCAACTGCTGAAAAGTCGAGCTATCTTCATTCTTAGGGCACCTGTGCATCGATCTGTTCGTGGATTTTCCTTGTGGCCTGATACCTGGCAATGGAGCTCCTTAAACACCTGTACAAGCATAAATAAAACTCAATCCCTTGACATTTGTCAGCTGCCTGCATTTGCCTTATGGCTTGGATTATCTGTTAGTTAATGGATATGGATTGTCAAATTGACTTGACCTGTCGACTCGACAATGTATGTTGAAACTGCGTGTTGACTCTTGGTTTGACTCCCGTTATTGACTCATAGTTTATGAATTTAGGAAATTCATAGCTTGACTTTAGTATAATGATCGGTGGCTTATGTAAGAAATGCACATGTGACTTGGATTTTTAAAACTCTATGCTTGGACGGTATGTAGTAATTCTAGGCAATACGTAGTAAATGCATAACCTAGACATAGAATATTTAAAAGAACATACCTCATATTTTTAGTATGATGAGATTTATTCAAATATAAAATATATTTGAAGACTAGGACTTACTAATATATGATTTTTTCATAGCAGGTTAAGAGAGAAAAACCAAAGGATTGTTGGGAAAATATTGTCAATCATGAGATGATGAGGAATCGAGAATAAGACACTGACCAAGAGATTGACGAAAGCAATAAATCAAATGAAGAGTTGATAAAAATGCTCATCAAAATACCGGTGCTTTTTTGATCGCTAACAACTAGCTCCAACTGGGATGGAGACCTCCCTGCGAGGTTTCCAAGAACTTAGTAGTTCCAGTAGCCTTTAGCTTTGGACATGGAGTCAATTAATTTGTGAAACCAATCTCTGAAAACTCTCAAATACCGTGCCACTGATCTTTGAAAACTTTCAAAACCTTCCATTATTCAACCAAGTTAAATATTATTTCTGCTGCAAACTGAAAGAAAGAAATGCTCGAGCAACGAGCTTATTTCCTACCCTACTCTACTCTAACTAGATCTACCACTGGTTAAGTGAATGATGATTTCCATAGCAGCCATCCAAGCAATTTTAATACTGAAGAAATCTCGTCTTTATCACTGATCAACAAATGATGTTGAACATGCAACCACAGTGACAAGGAGATTTTTAGGAAACCATACTTACCTGAAAACATGGGTAAGTTGAAGAAATCTAAAACTTTCAATCCCTCTGAAAAGTATAACTCCATGAAGGTTGCCACTGGATCCTTGAAAAGAAGATAAGAAACATGCTGCTTCTTGGGAAACAGTTGCACATCTATGGAAGCCTCTTGCTCAGCCATGACTGTTCCTCTGCAAGAAGACTGATCATCTTCTTGTCCTCTTGAGATGAACTCATGATCATCAAAAACTACAATTTCCTTATCAGAATAATGCTCACAAGAGGATAACAAAATAGGATTTCCATCACATGGATTAGGATCAGCTGAGAACATATAATTTATTATGCAATCATCAGTCATCATAAGCTCTTCTTGATTTACAAATTGATCATAAGCTTCACAAGCATACCTGTCTCTAGAATATTCTACCAATGTTGATGAATTCAGATCTGAATCTGAAGTAAGCTCTTATGCTTTCTGTTGTTCTAAATCTGCTTCACAATCATTACCTCCCTGCTCAAAATCTAAACCATATTGACATTGTTTTTTCTCATGTGCAAGCAGATTGTCAAAGTCAACCCGTTGTCGGATCCTCCTGGAAGCACGAATATTCTCCTCCACCTCTTGAGTGTCTTCAAACAAGTTCCCTAATGATGAAGACTTCCTTTCTAGCAAGAGAAGGACAAGTTAATTATGCTGAGCCATAAGATAGTATACCATGGAAGCAATCTCAGTAGGCCGAATCTCCAATGGGATGTCATAATAAACACGGTAAAACCTTCTATTGAAAACAGGCAAGGCTTCATCCTGTTCTCGTTTCAAAGCATAGAAATTAGCGAGGTAAGAATATAAAGATTTTTATTCACCCCAATACTTCAGGAAATCATTAGAGAACTCAATCCAAGAGCCAATTGAATCATCTCTCAGACCCTTGAACCATGTAGCAACATCTTTGATCAAAGATTTCGAAAACATTCTCATGATCACATCTTCATGCATAATTGAAAAACGATCAACAAAATCCAAAAAGTATTCTGCGTGTCCCTTGGCTGAATCTTGATTCTCTCCAGAAAACAAAGGGAGATTATTATAACAGTCATCAGGATAAGGATGAAGAAGATGGGGTAGCTGTAAAGGTTTGAACATCTTCATCCAGATCTTAACTTGAAAATCTGTGGGATGATCATGAGAGATGGTAAGTTGTTGATCAGCTTCATAAATTATGGCCATAGGGGCTGAGATTTGGACAGGTTTTGAAACAAGTTCAACCTCTTCAAGGTTGTATGAATGCTCATATTCAGAGGGAATCTGAATGCAGATCTCGTCTTTAGGAATAGGATGAGGTAAAGATATAGAATCTACATCTACAATGCAGGGTTGCTGGGTTTCCTCTTCTAAATATGGATATATACAAGAAGGATGATGATTTTCTGAATATACAAAGAAGAAAATAATCCTCCTTACACACGAAGGGAAAAGCACAAAAGAGTTGATAAATAAATACAACAGTTCACGAAGTAGACTAATGAACTGGTACCTAGATTTGAAATTTAACTCCTTCATCTTTTGTTAACCAGATCCTCCCTAGTAGAGTCTTTAATCGTGGAGTCGCCAGATAGAATATTACAACCAAGTAAATGTCCAGGCTTTGTCTATCATCAAAGTTGGATTTGTGTAGTGTCCCAAGGAAGCTGAGCTTCAATCTCCTCTCCCCGGCAATGACGCCAATTTGTTATCACTCCAGGAAACTCTCCTAGGCTGTAAGTAAGAGATGCTTGGTAACTCAATCTTTTTGGGAACTATTTTCTCAATAATGGGTTGGGGTTTTGGATCAAGACGAATATCTGAAACTCTGAGTTATATTCTCAAGACAGTCTTAACTATAATCAAGAAACACAAGGCCTTCAAGAGCTATTGTCAGATAGGTTTGAATAACAGGTGGATGAGAAAACTAATCAATCAACCAGAGCATACATAAAACCATATGTATAATGGGTCAACAAATTAGTCAAGGATGCTTGTGATTCTTGCTTAGTAATCAAAAGTAAGATGACAGTTACCAGGATCATTAAACAGAGACAAAAGAACTAATTCCACTCATATGCATAGACATAGATAAAAGAAGGTCTGACAGTAACAAAAGAAAGAAGCTTGCTAGCTGATATATTAAATAAAGTGTCTTGTTACAAAATAGTAGCATGTAGAACTCAAAATCGAACCCCTGGTTCATATTCTACCCTTAGCTTTATAGCTTTACAAAGCAGTTCTGAGATCCTAAAAACAAGGATCAAATATACTAAATATAGTAAATCAAAATTGAGTTACAAAAGATGTGGGATGATCCCCAAAAATGAGGTCAATCCCAGATTTCATGGTCTTCCTCTCTTGTTGAGTGCTGGTGTAGTGTAGGATAGCCTCCCAAGGCTGACTGATGACTCTTCCAAGAGATGAAATTCGAATTTGCTGAGGTGTGCCAAAATCCAATCTGTTTCCACCAAAATAGGTGCCAAAGCCAACTTGGCCACCTTTTCTAATCCTTATATACAAAAAATGAATCTTGAAACTGAATACATAATTCATCATCTATCCATCATGAGTGTTTTCAAAATATTTGGATAAGAAAAACCTCGATCTGTGCAAAATTTAGCTTTCTTTGTCTAGTTACAGGTTTCGGTGGTTAATGATATTCGGATTTAAGCACCTTATCTACCGAAAGGACCCCTTCTCGGTGGTTAATGAGTACTCACAGACTCGCCTAAACCACCAAAAGGTGAAACACTTTCAGAAATCAAAATTTCAAAATTTCAATTACCTGTATTACTGCAAACTACTTCACAGCTTCTTGGGAGAGGCCCCTTTCTCTCTGACTGGACTTGTAACTTCATCATGATGTGTTTCCATCGGTATTTCTCCCTCCATGGAGTTGGAAATTTTGGCAAGGGTTTCCAACCCTAGTGGCCTGATTGTTGGGACTGTTTGTTCCTTCAATTGTAGCCTAAGACAACAACTGATTTATCTTGTTGGATTTAGATACAGGAGGTTCAGCAGAAGACTGTCCTATCTTTGGAGGTTCCTGCTCCCCTAGAGAGATAGGAGTAGGAAGATCAGGGTATTTTTCACCCTCTGTTGGTTGGTGCTCTGTTTCTGGATCTGAGTCAGAATAAGGTAAATTAAGAAGATTACCCTCTGCAGGTGCATCTTCTGCCTTGTTTAAAGCCAACTTTCTCTCTCAGATTCGATGACAAGATGTCATAAGTGACTGCATCATAAAGATATTACATAGTTTTCAAAGCCCCCTTTGCTAGATCAGGTGTCTCTTCATGTACTAGAAGACCTGTCAGTGCTTCCATTCTTGATAGCAGAAGAGGCAGCTTATTTATTTGGAAATTGACAAGAACAAAATTATCTTTACATCCCGAAACAATTTTTCAACCCATAGCCTACCTTCATTATTTAGCAATGATTTTAGTATTTTCTCCACATTGTATTAGCATTCGACAATAGAATAGAAAATATACTCATCTCTCTAAATTCTGTCCCACAATTCTATTTGTGTTCCTCTGCACTCCTTAGTTAGACAAATGGTTCAGATTTCCTTGAATAAATTCTCCCGGGTTAGGTTGGATTTCTTGTACTTAAAGGCTATCTCTGAATCTCCAATTTCCAACTTGGGCAAGGCTTGCATTTCCAAATCAGTGAGTGCAGGCTCTCTGCCTTTATCAACACACACCACACCAGGCTTGGCTTGGGGTTTAGTTGAGCATATTAACAACCCATCCATCCTTGCAAAGAAGGGTCAGGAAGAAAATCCGGAGCCAAAATTGCCTATGCTCCCAGCCTCGGACCTGTATCTTCTTCATAGAATCAATTTTGTTTTTTCATTGTGACTGTGTCTTGTGCGATTTAGCTTCAGAAATACGAGTGGAAACCTTCTTTTCCACATCCTCACATTCATTTCCTTTGATCTTGGATTTGATGGCTTATACATTATGGTCTGATAAAAATCTCCATTAAAATACACCTCCAATGATTAAATCAATATATAAATCAATATTGCAGTGCCTTTTCAAATCAATACGCACTGCTATAGACCAGACAAACTTCTTCCTTGAATATCCATAAGAGAAAATCTAACAGATCTTTCCTTACATCTGTCAACTGCTGAAAAGCCAAGCTATCTTCATTCTTAGGTCACCTGTGCATCGATCTGTTCGTGGATTTTCCTCGTGGCCTGATACCTGGCAATGGATCTCCTTAAAAGCCTGTACAAGAATAAATAAAACTAAATCACTTGACATCTGTCAGCTGCCTTCATTTGGCTTATGGCTCGGATTATCTGTTAGTTAATGGATATGGATTGTCAAATTGACTTGACCTGTTGACTCGGCAATGTATGTTGAAACTGCGTGTTAACTCTTGGTTTGACTCCCATTATTGACTCATAGCTTATGAATTTAGTCAATTCATAGCTTGACTTTAGTATAATGATCGGTGGCTTATGTAAGAAATGCACATGTGACTTGGATTTTTAAAACTCTATGCTTGGACGATATGTAGTAATTCTAGGCAATACGTAGTAAATGCATAACCTAGGCATAGAACATTTAAAAGCACATACCTCGTATTTTTAGTATTATGAGATTTATTCAAATATAAAATATATTTGAAGACTAGGACTTACTAATTTATGATTTTTGCATAGCAGGTTAAGAGAGAAAAACCAAAGGATTGTTGGGCAAATATTGTCAATCATGAGATGATGAGGAATCGAGAATAAGACACTGTCCAAGAGATTGACAAAAGCAATAAATCAAATGAAGAGTTGATAAAAATGCTCATCAAAATATCGGTGCTTTTTTGATCGCTAACAATGCTCCCATTCTTTTAATAGAATGTTTCCTCTGGTCTTCTTTGAAATGGGGAACCTGGGAGTACTTCCCGAACACCTGTTGTTGGTGGCTATTGCAACCTCTTGGAAGGCGACCCATGCTACTCCAACTTCCCTTTCTCTGGCAGATAATTTCTCCAAAACTTGATTAACCAGCAAGCAATTGTCTCGAATCTCCCCTAGCTTGCCGAGTAAATTTCGTTGAGTAGCAGAGACTCTGCCCCGAATCTCCATCGCCTGGGACTGAAACATCCCGATATCTATCACTTTGCTTTCGGCGATTTCCACCCTAGCCTGCAGTTGTTGGATCAAATCTCTTTGCTAGATCACTTGCATCTGACCATCTTGGACCACCAGCTGTGCTTGCTCGAGCTTAGTCTTGAGTAGCTCTATCTTGTTTTTATTGGCCAACCTAGCCTGCTCTATTCCTACGCTCGCTTGGTCCTTGGCAGTTTCTGTTGCTGTGGCTAGTTTGGGTTCAAGGGTCTTGATGAGGTGATTTTTTCTTTTAAGATGGTTTTTCAAAATCCCAACTGAAAATTGATTCGCCGAAGCATATTCTCCTAATGTCCCTGCTATTTCAGTCGCAAATTTTTCATTCTTCTTGTCTTTTCCATCAGTTATAACTTTATATTTCTTGGCAGTTGACTCTCCTTCCTGATAGAATTCCCTCTTTACTACTGCCTTTCTCTTCTTATCGAAGAAAAAATCATTCGGAGGGAGTTCTTCTACCCTTATAGGCCTCAACTCTTCATTGAAGATCCATCCCGCCTTAATATTTCCCTGAGTCGACTGCAAGGGAGTAACTGATGTGATAGGTTCTCCGATTTGCTTTGCTGATTTTCTCGGAGTAGTAACCAGACTCTACTTCTTTGGCAGGTCGAGAGTCTTTATCTCTGTTTTCGGACTCTTAGTTTGCTCTCCCTCGTCCTGGTGTTTTTCTTGATTGGGAGTCACATCCTTAGAGCCTTTGACATCTCTTTGTTTCACCTCCGCCGTACTTGGACTCTCACCCCGCAACACTGCGGGAAGACAACTGCGTCAATGCTCCTGGAACTTCAGCACATCGGGTTTTTCTTCGGGTGCCAAGGTTTGTATCCGAGATAGAATCTCGGCATAGGACCTTGCACCTCGGAAAATGTCATCCGAGGGTGAATTCTCATGCTCAAATCTCTTGAGCCCGCAACTGGCCAAATGATTGCTCATGACCCTTTGCATATCGTGCCTCTTATATTCAATGGAGACTAAATTTAGATCTTCCAGGGCTGCTACCTCAGCTTTGGCATGCTTGAAATCTAATAAAGAATAAGAATTCAAATGAACAGGAAAAGGTGGCCATACCTTCTTTGAGTATCCCTTAAGCTCTTTGCTTATACCACCAATTACTGTTTGCCTAACAACCTTACGACAAGCCAACTTGTCGGGAATGAACAATGGAAATGCATGCGGGGGGAACGAAGCCTCGAAAACTATGAGGTATGAAAATTTTGCTTCTACATACCATTCTGCTATGCTGCTCAGATTCGTTACTATGCTGTCTGAGATCCTGGGTGGCGGGTGACCGAAAATAGTGACATGCAGGGGCACCATCACCTAGTTGAAGATTTCATACACAAAATTTGCCACTTTGTTTTCCCATAATTTTGCATGATAAATGTGTATGGGCTCATCTTCTGCTGGAGTCCAACTCCAGCTCATTAAGGGAAATGGTGTTAAAAAAACAAACTGCATCCATAATGTATGCAGACATGAAAAATGAAGACGCCTTCCCGTTCTCTTTCTGCACTCGATAATCTGTGACCCTACTGGTCAAGCTATCAGACAACATTTTTTCCCAGTCAAAGGAACTGCCTTCAGTGACCCGAAACATTAGAGGTACCCATGGAAGAAAAAAATGTGAGGTGTCTCCCGTATAACCTGCATGTCATCATGGCTACATATTTGTACTGCGGTTCTAAAGAAGCGATTGAATATATGTTGTGGCTATCAGTTCTGAACTTCGCGGTGTTAGAAACCCAATCTTTTATTATACTAGACATGGTTTTATCATACTGTATGCACTCCTTCTGCTTGAAATCATCCAAGAATTCGGCACCATATGTGTAGTCGGATGTTGTGGGCAACTTATACATGGATTGCAGATGTTCCGGCCTAAAAGTCCTAATGGTGAATTTCTGGTCATTCATGATGGTTCTGGTCGGTATGTCCACATGGTCTAATTCCCATCGGACCATGTCATAATATGGAAGCAACCGTGGCCTGGATGCTACTTTGTGCATTTCGGATTGGATGACTATTTTGTACTTGGTGGTTATATCATCTTTTTCATTGTCGCTGGAGTCATTGGAATAATCCACCAATTTTTCCTGCAGAACATCTGAAATGAATGACCAATTCGGGACCGAGTCGATACTTCGAGGTGAAGTATCAGTGACATTGTCTGAGCCTTGTCCTGAAACCTCAACATTGGCTTTGGATGCTTTCTGCGGAGCCATGGATGGAGATTGTGTTTTAGCTCTTATGCGATAGAAATACGTATACATACAGAAGTCAGTTTTCTCAGAGATAATGTTCTCTGCGTGATATGAAAATGCATTTTTTATAATGAACCATAGCTCTTATATATATTCAAAAACTCGGTACCTTTCAGAATAATCCTGTCAAATCATGTTTAGAAATAAATTTTGCCATAAAAATTCGATCTTATATTCATCGATTTTCCCTATTTCCTCATTAATGCCATAAATTTTGGCGGTTTAAAACGTCAGTTGGCGTATGGAAAGACTAAGGCTACCTCATAAATCATGCAGACATCAAAACATAGAATATGCATTGATTTATCTTAATTAATCCGGTTTTACCAACGTTAATCAATATTTCGGTATTCGTTATATCGGGGATTTTACTTTAACACTTTGAACCTCTAACACCCGATATTGCGATGATTGACTTTGGTCAATAAAAACATAATCGTGATTAGGGGCTCAATTAATTTCGTTATCATTTATATTCACCGTATCGCGGCTCGAAGCTTCAAAAGTAAGTTTCCGGGAAGTCAGCATGCCGAGCTGCGAAACCGTGAGATCGTGATTCATGACTTAATTAAAAGGGAAGATAAAATTGGATTAAGTGATTGATTAATTAAGTTTATATCCTTATCGCGATTTCACGAGTCAGGATTTAGACGATGTAACTTTTGAAAAAGAAAACACCAAGTGGCGAATTGCCGACAAAACTTTTACCATTGTTTAGCTTTTACTTTTAACCATGACACAGGTTACTAAAATAAGGACTTCATGTTCTCAGCTAATGGGGCTATGACAATAAATTTTTGGGTTTGGTGAACACCGAGGTGCGAAACCCCGACGCCGTTTAATCATGGGTTAGGGAAAAATTTACCCTTGTTACTGTCCTGAGTGAAAAATTAAAACGATTTCGTCGTTTCGTAGCTCGGGGCGTGTGAACTACATGACCTATAGTATCCAACCTACGAGATCCCGAGGTAGAACAAAAGAGGAAACATTTTTATGAAAGGTAGGACTCACCTTGAGAGTACAATAATCATCACTGTTTGCGTTGATAAAGCTTCAGAGATTTTGAAACCACAAACGGAAAATACGGAAACCATCTTTCGATTTCGAGTGTTAAAAATTGAAATTTGTGACGGGCTAGAAAACAAAGGCAGCTCCAACAGTATACACAATGGGAAAATGTCCTCTTTTACATCCATTGAGTCTTCTTTTATAAGACAAGAGTGACTCTTCAACTCTAGTGACTGTTCACTTTGTTTTCCCTTTTCATTTTGTCATTTGAAATTTATTTTACATTTTTCAAAAATGAATATACGGGAGTTACAAATAGTTGTTGAAGAGTCTCTTGGGTGGTTATTTTCTCACCAAGGAAGTTTTCAAATGATATTCGTTAAAACAATTAAAAAATATATTATTAACTCTTCCCATTGGTATTATCTTTTGTTCCTCGATCTATTCTGGGAGTTTCTGGTGTTAGCCCACTGATTAAGTTCATCCGATATTCTCCTCCTTTGTCTCAAATTTTCATTGAGCTATTATGGGCCTGATTTTGAATCCTATAGCTTGAGATACGACTGTTGGAACACATCATAGCCCGTTCTTCAATCAAATTCGAGCCTCTTCTATGTTTTTCATTTTCTAGGAACTTTTGTTGATTTTCTAAAGCGGATTCAACCTTTGGTATGATTTGATACCATGTCGATATTTCCCTTAAACCTAGCACCAGGAAGTTAATTCCAAGCAACATATATTCACTGAATCAAATCACATCTAGGTTACTCAACGAAACATGCAACAAAATCATAAACAAGGAAACCAAATCAAGAACATAAGAACACCAAGATTCGGGTAAACCCCTGGAAAAACCTCAGAGAGAAAAATAGTCCAATGATGCTATTGTTAAGGTCAAATCAGGGCTCCTTTAATATGGATAATGGCCCACTAAGAGAATTATACATTGCATACAAACATGGAAACTCATGTTTGTCTGTATGGACTTATACCATCACGTTTCCCAATGCATCCATGAATTTCCCTTATCTAGCCCATGGATGTCCATGAATTTTCCTTCTTTGACCCATGGATATCCACTCTTGTCTTCTCTAATACCCACAAATGTGTTTATAAATCTCGTATGATGAGATCCGTACGACTATGCTCTTCCCTCTGGTCTTTGTCCTTTGAAACCCACCTATGGCTTCTTATGTTGTCTCTTCTGATTGAACTATATGACCTCTATATGGACGTCCTTCTACACCTATCCAAGATCTTGAATCATGTTCCTTCATGATTCAACCCTCTCATCAATACTTGGATCACCTCTCTTCATCCAACCAGTGAGATCTCCTCACTCTAGTGGAAGCAAAAGTCCTTCTTTGCTCCTACACTCCTTTCTAGCAAAAATCCTTCTTTTCTATCCTCAACCTTGGTCTCTCACCAATTCTCTCACAAGTGTATATCACACAAGCCCCTATCTTGGTCTCTCACCAAGTGACTTCCTCTCAACGTCTGGACTGTGTTGACTCCCTCAACACAAGTATCTTCCTCCTTATCCTAGCCTTACTTTTATAATCATGCGTACAATCTATCTATAATCTTCAAAGTGATCTATGGTTGAGATTACTTCTCACACCCACTTAATATTTAGATTACATGATGCATGCTAAGCATGTCCTTAAATAACTCAATTCACTAATAAATGCAATTTTACTTCAATTAATTCCTTCTAACTAAAGTAAACTCAAGACTAGAATATTTTCGACTAGTCCGCATGCAAAACACATGCATATGTGGAAGTACCTATCTGATTATACCAAAACATCAACACTTCCTCTTAGAGAGGAAGATACTCCTCCCACCTGGATTTTTCTCTATCTTCAATACCAGATTTGCTAACATGCGTGTTCTCTAATACACCTGATTAGCTACTCCCTTTGACATAGAAGCTATACCTCCATGATGGTCTGGCCTGTCTTCGAAGACTCACTACCTCTGAACATGATCCTATAAGTATCATGCTCCTGAGCATCTTGCATGGCCATCTCATACCATGAATCCTTCTTGACTGACTTGGAAGGCTGGTGTTAGTCAAATTTTATTATTAAAACATTATGACATTTAATTTATCAATCTAGGCTAGTAAACTGAGAGGCACAATTATTGTATGTGAAGAAGTAGTTTTGAAATTTTATTTAGAAGATAAAAGACAAATCTAATTCAAAATGGAAAGAAAAATCTAAGTCTTTCAACCCTTTCTTGTCACAATTCCAATTGTAGAAAATCAGGTTGCAAGGTGAAATTTCCCATAATGATTGTAGGATCCTTTCAATAATACTTTGAAAACTTAATGAGTGTAGGGGTTGAAAAGTATAAGTCACACATGCAAGAATTAAAAGGGCTCCGATAGAAAGTAAATCCTAACTCTTTTTAATATTGGATTGTTAGTTCCCCAATGGTAGAAAAACAAGTTGTGAGGTTGATCCAGGTGGATATTGGTGGCCACCCACCTGTTCCAACTGGCTTCTCTTGTCATTTTTTAGTTTAACATGTTCTTATGTACTTATTTGTAATTGTGGGTTCTACACTTATGGGGATTTATAAATCCCTATACATCTTCCAGGTGAATATTGGTGGCCTGCCACCCAATCCAACTAGCTTATTTTGTATGTTTTCATGTCAACACATCTTGTTGTACTTCTAGGGCTATTTTGGGGCCCTAAATAGTGTTTTTTTGGCTTGCCACAGTCAAACTGTAGACAAAGTTAGATTTTGATGGTGTAATGCATAGTTCTCGAAAATACCTTTCCAATGGGATATCATGTGCCTAAAACACAGATCGTATGCAAAAGTTACGACCCTGGGAATTTAATGTACTAACTTACCAAACGGGGCCCACATGAATTTTGGCGTTTGATCTCCTAGGGTTAGGTTTTAAAATGTATAGGGTTTTGGAATTCATGTTTACCATAAAAAGGCCTTCATTGCCTCATTTTAATGATCTTCTTGCGAATGAGCACAACCATCACATCTCTTCTCAGAGATAAGCCGCCACCATTCCAACAATATTGTTTTCCACTGCATTTTACAGTTTCAACTTATTTCTTTATTGAATAGAAACCAATTTTATTGTATCTCTGTTATTCTGTGTTAAACATATTTCAATAATAATCTATATTCATTTCGTTCTGTTCATAAAATCTGGATCAGTGGTATCAGAGAAGGCTGCTCTTGATCATTTTTTTTCACGCATGTCCCCAACGAGGTCCGAGTATAGCCAACTGGGTCTCGAGCTTGTCTCTCTTGAGGAAAATCACTCTCGCATGCCCAAGAAACCCTCGATGGAGGAATACAAGAAAAATGATGGAGCAAAATATTCTATTAACCCGTTTCTTGAGGAAGATCTCACACGATAGAGGGACAAAATGATGGATAATTTTGCACACATCCTTCAACGCCCACCGATAGCAACATGAACATATTCATCAAGTGACCATTTTGGAGGAACCTCTCCCTTCAAGGTACAATTTATTTTTTACATTCTCATATTTGAAGGAAAGATAAATGTGGATGCCCTAGAAAAATGGTTAAATCTATTAGAAGGTTATTTCTTCGTTCAAAATTTTTTCGACAGGGAAAAGATTACCTTCGCACTCCTCAAGGATCTCCCCCATGTCAAACATTGGTGGGAAACTTACTGGGAGAAGAGTTCCATAGAGGAATCTGGAATATATGGGGTTGAGATCACTTGGTAATTTTTTTGTGGATGCAGTCGAAGAATAATACTATCCTGTTGATAACTATGAAGACCAATACATGAGGTGGACCACACTATGGAAAGAGAAGATCCAAACAATGTCAAAGTTCACAAATAATTTCCATACCTTGTGCACCAAGATGGGTATCAAATACTACGAACGACATATGTTTCTGAAATACCACGTGGCTTTGCAAGGTACATCGAGACCAAAATGGTTTTCCTAAACATCTCATCATTGGGAGTTTCCTATTGATATGCTGTCAAAATCGAGTAGAAATTTCGGCACCAGAACAAATGGGAATTTGGTTCTACAAATATGCAACAACCAAAGAATTATAAAGATGGCCCTAGCCAAAAACATCTAGAAAACTAGTCCAAGTCACATGACAATAAGGGTAAATTAAAGACAAAGAATGAAACTGGGAAGTGGTGTGACTTCCACAAAATCCCCTGGCACAACACCGATGAATGTTTCTCGAAATAGTCATTGGTGGTCGAGGTCAAAGATACATAGCCTAACCTTAATTTAGAATCCAATCCAGAAAATATTGAAAATAGACAGATCGTCAATGTAGACCCCACTGCTACTATCGCGACCACAACCAATCAACCAGAAGAACCAGTATATCCTGAAGAGGGGAAGCACCTCTTCCATTCACATATGTGGGTGAAGGGGACCCCATTGCATTTAATTTTTGATAAAGACAACCATAAGAACCTCATCTCAACTAAGGTCATCAAACAATTGGGGTTGTCGACAACACCACACCCACAACCATACAACATTGGGTGGCTTCACGAGTGACAATATATTTGTGTCAGCCAATAGTGTCACATGTCCTATGGCATCCATCCCTTCAAGTATGAGGTAGTGTGTGATGTTTCCCCTATTGATGTCTGCGATGATGTTTTGGGCCAACCATATATGTGGAAACATCATTTTGTCTATGAGTCTAGACCCCATAGTGTCATTATTACTCTGGGAGGTTATCTCTATAGGATACTAGAGGTAGTTCCGACTACTTCTCCACCGAAATAGTGTCACAAGGTAATATCTCATACTACAAAATTCATCCTCTTCGGATTCTATTCAAAGGATGAAAAATAGACCACTACAACCATTGCAGCCTCAACACCTTCTATCCAACAAAAACATATTGTCGAAGAGAAAGAAGATATTGTTTCTTCACCTACAATGGTGCCTGCAAAATGCCCCATGAAACCCAGAGACAACAGGTTGGTGGAACATATTCAAACCCTCCAACAATAGGTTTGTGACAGTCTTCCACAATCCAAGAAGCACAAATTCTCCAACAAGGCATGCATCTCACCAAGATTTAGATTCAAAAAATGCTTTCCCCTCTTCCTTGGGAACTCAATGCGATGGAGACCATTTCTTCCTAAGGGAGGAGGATTGATCCAGGTGGATATTGGTGCCCACCCACCTGTTCCAAATGGCTCCTCTTGTCAATTTTTAGTTCCACACATTCTTTTGTACTTCTTTGTAATTGTGGGTTCTACACTTCCAGGGATATCTGAATCCATACACATCTTCTAGGTGGATATTGGTGGCCTCCCACCTAATCCAACTAGCTTATTTTGTATGTTTTCATGTCATCACATCTTGCTGTACTTCCAGGGCCGTTTTGGGGCCCTAAACAATATTTTTTTTGGCTTGCCATAGTTAAACTATAGACGAAGTCAGAGTTTGATGGTGTAATACATATTTCTTGAAAATACCTTTCCAATGGGCTATCATGTGCCTAAAAAGAGGATAGTATGCAAAATTTACAAACCCAAGAATTTAATGTACTAACTTAGCCAAACAGGCCCCACATGACTTTTGGCATTTCATCTCCTAGGGTTACGTTTTTGGATGTCTAGGTTTTTGGAATTCATGTTTATCATAGAAAGGCCTTCAAAGCCTCATTTTAATGATCTTCTTGCAAATGAGCGCAACTGTCACATATCTTCTCAGAGATAAGATCCCACCATTCCAACAAGCTTGATTTCCACTTCATTTTATAGTTTCAACTTATTTCCTTATTGAATAGAAACTAGTTTTACTGTATCTATGTTACTCTATTTCAAACATCTTTTAATAATAAATTTTATTCATTTCATTCGACTCATAAAATACGGATCAAAGGTGGACTATCCCTTGGCAAGGACCTTGCAACAATACTCTGATAACTAAAGAAATCCAAAGATTTTAAAAGAGAGCTTTAATCACACTTATAGAAATTAACTAGATTCATAGCCAATCTCCACAAAGGATTCCATAGGCTCAAAATTAGGTTGTGAGGTGAAATATCCTTGGCAAATTTCCTCACAACAATGCTTCTTTTTCTTGGTATGGGTTGCTGGTGTAAGAATTTTGTAATATAACTTAGATTTGATCTAAAAATTAATAATTAATGTTGGAATATGAAATTAAAGCTACAGTTTGAATCAAAACATATCAGTTTATGAACATCAAAAGAACAACACAAAATAAGAAACTAATGCAGAATTAATAAGCTAATGGAAATATAAACATATACATACAAAACAATGATGCACAGTTTCAAAATGGGGGCCCTCCACCTCTTCATTGCGAATGTAAAAGCTATCAAATGATGAAACTCAACATAAAATCATATATTGATGATAAAATTAGGTTCAGATCTTCATTAAGACATTGTAAATAGAAATTTATAGTCAATACAAGAGGAAATTAAAATCTGAATTCAAAAACTATCTCTTGCTTCACATGTTTTGGTACTTATACAAATATTTCTTTAACTGATTAGCTAGTAAATATGATATAGAACCATTGGATCAGGTCCATATCCTCTACTAGGCTCGAATCCCAACATTTATATGCCAAAAATTGAGCTCAAATAGAGTTTAGTAGGAATCTGGTGGAGTTTTTGCTAAAAAACAGAGTATTTTCCAGCAGAGTAGGTGAGTTGACCATGTTTTGACCGAGAACATGTGAAGGAGTTTCTGAGCAACCAAGAGGTTATGAACCATGCCATGAATATAAGGAACAAACTCCAAGTGGCCATTTCTCCCATATCATCTTGCAAGTATGCTAAG
>SNQJ01S0075169.1:15814-29564 GCA_010110895.2 Picea sitchensis | reverse complement strand
CAGGTGTCTGCAACCTTAGCTGGGACACAAATCTATGATTGTAACACCTTAATAGAGCACTTAGCAATTATGATTCATCAATATTCAGTCTTAGCTTACAACGCAACTAAACCCTAACAAAATATATGTGCAGTATTCACATAGATTCAATAGACTCAAGAATTAAGCATACCAACATAGATCATATCTAACATTCATTCACATTATTCGGCTCTAAGCTATCATATTATATTCATCTATCATCTAACATCGCACTAAGCATTGAATCACATAAAAAAAAGTGCAACCAAAAAGCACAAATCATTCACAACACAGGATATACGTGGTTCACCCCCACCCTGGGGCTACGTCCACCAACTCTTCATCTTCTTTATTATCTTCGGTCAATCTTATTACATGCACAAAGCCTCAAAATCAAATCCGCAGAGGACAGGAGATCTGGTCACCTCACTAGATCTTCCTTCCTTGAGTTACAATACAAATCCTTCCATAGTCTCTTACAATCACTTTCACTTATCTCTGCAAGCCTCACACAGTATGCACAAAGCAATTACAGTTACCACTTGGACTTAGCACTTAGCACTTAGCATAATCTGGCCTCTTCTTACATCACCTAGACTTCTATTTATACATTACAAAATAGGCCTAAGCATGGGTAAACCCATGGGTCGAAATCCCCATTCCTGTTACATAAGCCCAAAACCCAAAAATCCCTAAAAAGGGGCTGAGATCCCGCGATCTCCGCTTTGGCTTGTGCTCCACCTATCGAAGTCCCAAAAATAGGTCAAACATGACCAAGGATCCTCAAAACTTGGTCAAGGGCCAACATCCTCTTTATATAGATATTACATGATCATCTAGATCCAAAACATATGGATCTCATAACCTCTTCACCTATATTTAGTTGGTTGAAGAGATCCAACTCAAATCCGAATTTGTGAGGTGGCTAGCAAAAACAGAGTATAAAATTTCTGGAAATATGTTTCTCAAACATTGACCTATATCTCTCGAATAAAAACATATTTTGGAAAACTGAGAGAGGTTTCTTAATAGGAGCTCGTTCTTGTGAAAAAACTCTCTCACTTTCCAAAAATACATTTCCATCTTGTCGAAATCTATCTCCAGAACAGGAAAACAGAGATTTCCAAAATCTAGTCATATTCCTACAATCTAGGATTTGATCCCTAGAATGTTTCCATTGGTGAAATGAAATGCCACCTGCACCCATGGATGAGATTTGATGAGATCTTGGAGGGATATTCATCATATTCCCTAAAAATCCTCTTTCCAAGTCGAATTTTGACCTTTTGACCAAAATTTGTGAAAACTGCCATCTACAGCAAGTTGTCAGTGCACTCAGTGTAAAAATAGTGTTTTGCGTTGCAATCTAAGGCTCTGTTGTCAGAGCACTCAGTGTAAAAATAGTGCTTTGCGCTGCAAACCAATCTTCATGAGGAATAATCATAAGATAGATGTCAATTCAGGTTTTGAAATGTAATGATGGGTTATTATGACCCACGAGTGACCTTGACAACTTAGAATTGACCCTTAGAAGTGAGAATGACTTGACTTAATGAGACATCAAATTATGCTAAATGACCAAGAAAACAAAGATTACAATTACTTTCATGACTCAATGCTACCAGTACTTTCTAGGAGCTAACATAATGTATTATGTGTTGAAGGTGTTCTCTGTAGGGTACCCACACCTGATGAGTAGATGCTCTCGATGTCTATACACAAATATCTTCTTGATTTTTACTGTCACATACTCCATGCTTTCCTTCAAAGAGAGAGTTGAGGTCGTATGATAAATTTTCCCTTATACATTTCACTGTAGTACTCCTCTGTATTAGAGTCTTTCTCTTGGGAGTATGTTCTATCATCCGATTCAAGTTTGCTATGATTTTTTCTAATGGCTATCATTCTCCAAATCCTGTAACCCTTTGGGATCCTTCCTCATTTTCCTATGGTAAGAAACTACAGTTAGAGGTTAAACCCTCTGCAAGAATTTTTTTTAAGTTTTGGGTCTGTGTAGAAGACGTAACCCCCACATTTCTTGTCTGGTGGCTTACTGTCTAAGGAAAAGGATAGTTGTTAGTTTGAGACCTATCGGGAAGACTTTGGTGAAGTCGTGGCCGAATAGTCTCATACCTACACTCTTATGTTTGACTGAATTCTTCGATTAAAATGTGCTCTCGATAAAAAGAAACTATGTATTCTATGAGGTAAGAAACCCTTGTTCATTGAAATTTTAGTAGTGGTTTTCCTCGTATAAATATATGTATGCACCGATTATTGAATACCTCTATCGAGAAACAGGAAATGCTCGATCGCTACTAGAACACCTATGTCCATTCGATAGTGTTCTATGTTGTTGGTTATTTGTTCAAATCCGCCTAGTGAAAAATAGATATCCTTGCTGGTTTAAAATTATGATTCCTCGATTCATCACAGACTAGGTATGATACTTGCATGCATTGTCATATCTTGTTAAGGCCGAGGAAAAAAACTCATAGGGATTTATTTTAACATGCTTTGCATAACTTAAGTTTATATTTTACTCAGAATCACATCTTTCTTTAAATTATTGTTAATTTCATGCATGTCGTAAGCATCATTATTGTCAAAAACTCACTGTGTATTATGAAATTCGATCTTTGTTTATGTTATCAAACTCACCACAATATTATTTGGTTATTCGTATGGGGTCTTTATGGAAAATTTTCTTCTAAGTAGTACTTATGGAAGTGTTAAATCCATTCTCTTGTATGCAGTCTGTATTATATCTTCTCTTTGTAATTCTATAAACTTACAGGATATTAAGTTACAAAACTATAATTTAGAGTTTTGTTTATTATTTTTATTTCCACAATTAAAATAATTTCTCATATATTTCAACTCATGATGGGTCCCTTTTCTTGCGAGGGAACCCGTCAGATGAAAAATGCACCCACTTTCCTTCTTGGGTCTTGGATTGACGGCTTCACAAGGTGGCGAGAGTGTTCCGATATGACATTGAAACCCAAGTTAAGTATACCTTGATTATTTTATTTGTTTTATCTTTAATAATTTCGCACATTAGTAAGTTACTAATTCTTTGAAATGTCTCTGCTACAGGTTGAAAGAACAACCAATGCACTTGGAGAAGTGTGTGACCTATCCACAAAATGTATTCAAGTTCCATGTTCTTCCACCAGTCCTTGTGTGTGTTCGCGGATAGTTTTATGTAGTCCTTTAAATTTCCGTTTCGACTAGATATGGAGTTCTGGTGTTTAAGCAACTCAAACTATAACACTTTGATCTATTTACGGTAATAAATATGTGTGTCTAATTTTTTCAAGTGACTTGTACTCTACTGTATCAAGTGTCTTTCTTTTATAAATTGACAAACCATGTATTGGGACTGTTATTCTTTTGTTCAGCATAATAGCAGAAATATAATGCAGTTTATTTACACTTATATATATAGATATTCATATATATAAACTAAACGTTTAATAACATACCACTACATATATTTTACACAGTGGCAACCCATATCAACTAATATGGCTATACAGTTCTTTCAACATATTTTTCCTCTAAATATAATACTATAAGATATGGCATCAACTATATAACATCAATAGCATAACATCAACAATTTGAATACACATCTTAGATACATCCCTGAAAAAGTTGATGCTAGGAAATAAATGGAATAACCACGTTCCACCCAACCGTAGAATAGAAAGACCACGATCACTTTTCGTGATCACCCCTAGCCTGACCATGAGTCCATAAGGGAGAACCGGATTATCCTTCTTATCTATTGTCACCATCAACATATTAGAAAATGCTTTTCCTCGCACCATATGTGCTCATAACAGCAAACAATTCTTAATCCCCAACATACTAAGCAATGTCCTACCTCCGACATATGTTGTATATATCTTATGCCTAGGTCTTTCCATTTCTTTCCCTCCTTAGGGAAATTCACAGCTTTACAGATCTCTGATTTTTAGGGGATGATAGTGATCAAATTCAACTTCTACCACTTGTAAAAATCATCTCTGAGTTAACTCAAACATGTTCCCCACTCATGGAGTCATGGTCGGTTAATTTTAACCTGGTTGTCCCATTTGTCTTCCAGCATTTAATTTATTTTAAAAAAATTCTCATACATGTGTCCAATAAAAGAGGGAAGTTGGGCAAGTCAAATCTTTTCCCAACAGTCAAAAAAATAATAATTACATAATCTAGAATTCTAATTTTGGATTTTTGGATTTTCCATAAATGAATTTTGTTTCTAAATTCGGATTTTCCATAAATGGAATTTTATTTCTAAATTCAACTTTGGAATTTAATTTTCTAATAACTTGAGGATGTCACATCCTCTCCCTCTTAAGTACAACAATATCCTCAGTGTTCAATCATCTCTCAGAACAGGATTGGATAAGATTTTTGCATATCTTCTTCCAATTCCCAAGTGGCCTCCTCATGGATAAAGTGCTTCCATTTCACTTTTACCTGCGCAATGGCTCTGTTCCAAAGTGTTGTTTCTTTCCTATCCAGAATACACGGAGGTTCCTCTTGGAACTTGCCTTCTGGTTCCACCTGCACCATATTCCAATCAATGATGTGAGCCAAATCATGAATATATATTTTCAATAACGAAACATCAAAAACATGATGAACTTTTAAATTTGAAGGAAGTGCCAGTTGATATGCCACGGGTCCGATTCGAGTTAAAGTCTCAAAGGGGCCACAATATCTTGGCACCAACTTGGAACAACTCCTCAGCTTTAGAGAGCTTCTTCTTGCTTTGACTTTTAGATATACATGTTCCCCAATTTTGAATTCCTGATGTCTTCTTTTTAGATCTGCATAGCTTTTATGTCGGTCTTGTGCCTCTTTCAAGTTCTGTTGTACCTTTTTTATCATTAATTCCATCTCCTGTAGCATTTCTGGTCCCACCATAATCTTGTCAACTGGGTTATCCCAACTGATCGGGGTTGTGCATTTCCTTCCATATAATATTTTGAAGGGTCTCATCTTAGTTGATGCATGATAATTGTTATTGTAAGCAAACTCAACTAAGTGCAGGTACTCTTCCCACTTGGTTGGTTTTGTTCTTACGTACATTCGCAACATGTCTTCAATAATTTGATTTGTTTGTTCAGTCTGCCCATTTGTTTGTGGATGGTAACTTGTGCTTAAATTCAAATTAGTATCCAAACCTGCAAACAATTCTTTCCAAAAGTTTGATGTAAATTTGACATCTCTATCTAAAATTACCATTTTAGGAATTCCATGCAACCTAAAAATTTCCTTCATAAAAATTTCAGCGATATTAATCGCTTTGTAAGTAGATTTCACCCGTATAAAATGTGCATATTTACTTAGTTTATCAATCACTACCATTATTGAGTCATTTTGTCTTTGAGTCTTAGGCAAACCTATCATGAAGTCCATCGAAATAATTTCTCATTTCCATTCTGGTATAGGCATAGGTTTTAATAGACATGTTGGATGTTGATGTTTAGCCTTTACCTTTTGACAATCTAAACATTTAGACAAATATTTAGTTGTTTCATTCTTCATGTTAGGCCAATAAAACAATTTTCTTAAGGTTGTTATCATTTTATGGTATCCTAGATGACTAGAATACAACTTTTTGTGCAATTCGTCAAGAATTGTTGTCTTTAAATCGACAAATTTAGGTACATAAAGTCGGTCCTTGAACATTAACAGTCCATTTTTATCTATGCATGGTTGAACAAAAAGGGTTAAATAAATCTCATCTAATTTCCATTTGAGAATGTTTGTAAGTTGCACTTAAGACCCTGTCATATAATTCATACTATACGTAGGATGTCACTATCCTAGAAGTGGGACCCATAAGTTTAGGAGTCTAATGAACTCAAATGCAAACTTTATCCATATTACTTGAATGACAATGAGTCTTTGAGAAATTAAGCAGGGATGATTGGTTTCCTATAAATTTTATAGATCATCTATACCCTCATGTTTTCTATCCAGGGACATGAAGAAAATCCCCTATCACAACTTATATGGTCTTCATGAGCATAAATTGTCACTAGCTGACAAAATTGTCTGTATTAAGAAATCTGAATTAATATGGTGTTGTTTTGGTCAATCCTATAACATAACACTAATACTTATTTTTTCTAAGTTCTAGTTTTTCTTAGAATAATAATGTTGGTTTCATTTTCCTGAAGATTGCTTACTGACTATTGTTGACAATACAAAAAAACATTTTTCAAATGAATGAAAGGTTAGTCCCAATTAATTCATGGCACAAGGACTTGCCATATCTTCGGTCTAGGAGGGATTTCCTGAGCTAAAAAATGTTCATTTGTATACCAAGTCTATGAGACGAAGCAATAAGATTTCTAAAAAWTTCTGCCATGAAACTATTTTCTACAATATCTCAGGCTAATTATGTCAGCACTCATTCATTTTTGCATGTTATTTGATTAACCATATACTATTGGAATAATTTTGTAACCTCTTAAGTGTATGGATGATAAGSTTGTTTTAAATCATAATTTACAGTTTTGACCATTTCGTAAGAGCATTCGAAGTACGAGTGGCAAGTCCAATGTAAAACCTCCAAGTACTTTGGATCCTATTCAATTGTCTTTTGACCATGAGATCCCCCACAAAAAAACTCAAAGTAGATTCTACAAAGGAGTCTAGGCTTGATAAAGAGATCAAATCTGAACTTATCAGATCGAGTCTTCCTCAAAAATATATTGTTACCCCCTCTTCCCAGATTCCAACACCTTTTACTAAATATGACATACCTTCTATATCTACTAAGGAGCCTAAGCCTTCCTCTCTTGAGAAATTGCAAAAAGAGAATGCTCAGATGCTCCAACATTTAGCAAAACGTGAAATTGTGGATCGTCATTTGCATAATGATAATGTTTTCCTTCAAGCAAAGGTAAATTATTTTTAGCGATTGGTCGATCCCATGAACACCACCAATCACAGTATAAGGATGCAATTGAAGCATCGGAAAATACCAAAGCCGAAGTCTCTAGGACATGAGGGAGAGGCCTATAAAGCTAATATACCCCCTCCTTCACAAGTATAGTTATGTCTGGCAACCCATTTTTGTTGCAAAGGGACCTACAAACTCTTAGGCATGGGGGAAATGATGACTATGTGTTTTTCCCATTTTTACTTTGTCCAAAACCCTTTTTTCACATGGAGATTGTACACTTTATGTTTTTATTAGCTCTTTTTGAAGGTATTCTTCATCAATTTTCTATGGATCAGCATAAGGTATGTGTAATTCTTATTTATGATGAATTTATGATGGTTTATCCTTAATTGAGTAAGTATAATCTATTAACACTTGTCGTTTGTTTGAAACAAGTCAAAAACACAATCTGGTCCTTCATCCAGTCCTCCATCTGGCCCTTTTCCAGGCAGTGAACAAGCTCAATTTTTGGGAGGATGAAGTTGAATCAGAAAAATCTGGCACATGGTTTTTGTGCCTAATATGTCCAATTAGGTCCATAGTGGTTCGTTTCCTGAAAATGTGGACAAATTGAGAGTAGTTTGTGGTCCTTGATCCAGCCCTCCATCTAGTCCTCAATCCGTAACTCAGAGCGCTGTGAAGTTGGTGGTTGGAATATTGGCAGACTCTCCTTGGAAAATCAAACACATGGGTTTTGTTCATACTCAAGCCCTCCAACTATGGAATTCAACACATTCGAATTTGGGCAGTTGAGTTGACTTATATTTTGAGAACACAAAGCTATTGGAGAGATGTTGTTTGTTGAGAGATTTTTAATGAATTATGTTTTAAGAGAGCATCGACCCTTTCAATGGTCGACCTATTAGCTATATTGTAAACTCTATAAGTACTGGAGTCTATGAGGATGAACATATACACGATTTTTATATACATACAAACAATATCTTGGATTTTCCCTATAAACTTTGTTTTGGTGATTAATATTAATGCTATGTTAATTTTGCGACTGCATTTTTCATTGGAGAAGTGCCACGACTGTCCGGGGGGTCCACTAGTGGTCTGGATAACTTGTTAGTTGTTGTACATTCATATTTTAGTATCTAACTCTCTTGTATGCAAGTTGTTTGCGAGAGTTGTTTTTGTGTTTATATATTGCTTACAAGTCACTCATAGTTGTTTATAATTAACTATCCATACTCTAACATATAATATATTTTATGTAGATCGTGTTTTACTAATATATGTGTGTGTGGGTGTGTGGGTGTGTGTGTGTGTGTGTGTGTGTGTGTGTGTGTGTGTGTGTGTGGGTGTGTGTGTGTTTGTGTGTGTGTGTGTCCATAGTTATCTAACTGAGCGCTCATGTACAAGCTCTTTTCTTTGTTTTATAAAATGTAAAGCACTTTGCAGATTATCCATTTAGACAGTATCTACTTCATTAAGTTGTAATACTTGAATACTACCTGTAGGTTTGCATAAATTGTTAATTATATTTCTAGCATCGGTATGATAGGATAATAGTTGATTTTGAGTTATGATTTTTAATTATATCATGTAAGCTTCCATGAATTATTAATTATGTACAAAATATTTTCCAGTATCAGTATGATAGAACAAGTGATTGATTTTTAATCTCTTTTGTACATTGTTTATGTATTTTGTTAATTAGAAGATCATGATGTTGTTCATTTTTAATTTAAATGTTATCATGATGTTGTTCATTTGTATTCAATGAGATCAATATAAAGATGGGGTTCATTCCTCGGAGGATAAATATAATTTTGAGTCTTTGAATAAGTATTTTAAGAATAGATTGCTTTGAATAAGTATGGTAAAGAATTGCTTTTAAGAGATAGTCTGCCTTATGAATTCACTACCCATAATCAAAGATTGGTTTTGAAGTAAGATAGTTTGTTTTGATTAGTTCATTGTC
Organism: Picea sitchensis; assembly: GCA_010110895.2. NCBI lineage: Eukaryota > Viridiplantae > Streptophyta > Pinopsida > Pinales > Pinaceae > Picea > Picea sitchensis. The sequence goes on along the minus strand of SNQJ01S0075169.1, from coordinate 20,640 downwards.
CATAATCAAAGATTGTTTTCAAAGAAAGATAGCTTGTTCTTATTAAAGATTTGATTACTTAGAATAATGAGCTCACCATTCATAGTTGTAGATTACTCTGTAAAATTAAAGTAAATCTCTTCATTATTTGAGTTTATTGGCATTAGATTGACTAGGCTAGATTAGAGCTCTAGACCTTGACATACAGTGCTGGCACATCGAAGCTTACGAGCCCTAGGTTGAAAATTTAATGTCGAAATAGATAGCATATATTGCACTCGACAGTTTGAGGGCCCCTTGCCTTCATATATTAAGTTCCTGCACTTTGTAAAGCAATCACACTTCACTTAGAGTCCTTTATTACAAGAAAGGTTAGATAACATAAGCACATAGGGGTAAAAAGAATCACAAGTCTTCTCTTTGATTTGTTGCCACATGGATGGCTCATTCGGCATTTAAAACTTTGAGTTAAGGTTATTGATTTTTCAAACACCATCAAATAATTTGGGACTAGAAATCAATTTTAACCCCCAAGTATGCTCTTCCCTGGTGCCCAAGTGTGATCTCAAGAATCAGAAAAGGTGGTTAAAAGGAAATTTCATCTCCCTTAAAAAATCATTAGGAGAGGGAAAAACCCCCTTTGGGTACCTCTTAGTTTTGAAAATTATCTTAAAGCTTTGTAAGGGCTCATACATGCCCACATGTTTACAATCTTAGGACAGTTTCTAAAAATCTTTCTTAGTCTAGACAACACTGTAGGAAATTTTAAAATATCAAGTAAGGACCCATACATGCCCACATGTCTACAATCCTAGGATAGTTTCAAAAGCTTTTCTAGTATAGACAACATTCTAGGGAGTTTAAAGGATCAAGTAGGGACCCATATGTCCACATTGCTAGTTCTCTAGGGATTTAAATATTCTGCAAGGTTGTACCAAAGAACTCAGTAAGCTAGGTAAGAATATTTGTAAGGACCACAGGAAGTCCACATGCTACAATATTACACTTAACTTATTAAAAATATTTTGCACAATTTTCACTTTCTTGCACACAAAGCCACTCATCGCACACATAATTTCTAGTAGAATAGTGGAGGTTGAAGTAAGCTTTCTTTTTAAGTACCCACAAATTACTTCAAAGGAACTCTGAAAGATCTGACTACTTCTTTGGAAATTGTTCACGCCAATTTAATTCAAACGAGGTTGGTCCATGACGCAAATATTTCAGCTCACTCCATCTAAAACGTTTCTAAGAACACACTAAATTTTCCTCCACAAGAGGTGCCTAAAATAATTTCTTTAGTTTAGGTGGGATCTCAAGGGTAGGCATCCAAATAACCCCCCATTATCAAGTTCTCACATTTTAAAACAATAGAAGTTGAGAATAGGGATCCTTCAAATCCTCCAAGTCAAATGTTCATATACCATAAGGCAGGGAGATAGCCGTGAAGGGTTGAAGGCCGAGATCTGGTTGTTCTATGCATCCCTTCTTGAGTCACCCAAATCTTGTGAGGGTATCCAGTCTGTGACACGTTTTTTAGGCCAAAAATCTAAATGTCGCACTTTGACTAAGGTACTTAGTCGCCAAACATAGGATATATACCCAGGTGGAAGTTGTGGGTTGTGATCGCACCTTGGTCAGATTTTGTGTGGCTATTGAGAAATATCGCCAGCTCTTTCAGGATATGCACCCTCTACCCCTCATTATAACTGACTACTTCAACCTTCACTAGTTCCTCTTCCAGTGGATTCAAGCCCCATTGTCGAGTGTTATTCGAAGGCCCAATGTTAAATTGAGAGGAAGGATGATATGCATTTTAGGACATGAGCATTTATTTTTTGTTTCCCCCACGCGAACAAAATCAACCTATCCACATGCTTGTTTATTTTACAGTTTATTTATGTATGATGTTCATTTGATTACATGAAATTGTGAGTTATACTATTTTGTGAAGGTCAGAAATATAAAAAGAACTTGTTCATTTATTTCTCTCTTATCATTGTTTGCACACATTCACTTTGCTAGTCGGATCCATAGGGTAACCAAAGAATCCTCATTGTTCTAGATGCTTGCAGAATCTCCCTCTTATTCTAGGAGGAGTCTCTAGTCTTTCCAACTCACCGACTCAACCATTTCACACCCCCATGAGTGCTACTATTTTGGGATTGGCTTTACTTGGTTCCACTTTACTTGGGTCAAATACCCAAGGCAATCCATCTGTTGGTTCTCCTTCACAAGGAGGTGGGGGGCAAACCTCTTCTCAATGAATAAGTACAAACCCACCAAATCCCTCTTGTTGGCATAGGGGTAGACCCAGGGTTCAACGCTTCAGCAGCACACCAACAAAACCCTAACTACCAACCCTTTCAGCAACACCTGCGAAGCAGATGAAGTCTCACCCAAGGTAGAAGCAAGGGTGTTTGCAGCTCTCAGATGTCTGCAACCTAGATGGGACACAGATCTATGATTACAATACTTTAACAGAGCACTTAGCAATCAACATTCGTTAGCAATTAACCCTTATTTACATCGTAGATCCAAATCCTAAGTACAGAACAATGCAGCATCCCACAAGATCTAATACATCCCGCACTTAGCACATAGAAACAGATCATATCTAGAGTTCATTCACATTACTAAGCACTAAGATATAATATCATATGCATCTAACATATATCATTGCACCAAGCATACATCACATCAACAACTATAATGCACAAAGAAACCACAACATAGGATATGCGTGGTTCACCCCGGCGTGGGGATACGTCCACCAACTCTTCTCTTCTTTATTATCTTCTCTCAATATTCGATAAGCACAGATCCACAAGAAACTACTCTACATAGGATAGGAGATCTATGCGCACCTCGCTAGATCCTCCTTCCCCAAGCTAGGTTTTAGCACAAATCCTTCTTACAATCTACGCACAAGCTTCTTACAATCACTTGCATTTAGCTCTGCACAAAGCCTTTTCAATCACATAGGTCAAACTCTAACACTTATCATCTCTACCTCATTACCCTTAGCACCACTTACTTACATCACCTAGATTTCTATTTATACATTACAAAATGGGCCTAAACATGGGTAAACCCATGGGATGACATCCCATACCCGTTACATAAACCTTAAACCCAAAAATTCCCTAAGAAGGGGTCGAGATCCCGCAATCTCTTCTTCGTCTTGCACTCCGCCTTCGATCAGCCTATCGAAGTCCCAAAATTGTTCAAATGTGACCCCAAGTTCTCCAAAACTTGGTCAAGGGCCAACAGGCCCCCAACACTCACCTATGACTCATCCTGAGTCACTTTGATCTGAGTAACTCTACCTCAAATGCCTTGAGCTTGGCTCAAGTTGCTTCAACATGTTGCTTTGCCAGAGCCTCCTCTTAGCAAAATCTTGAATAACCTTCTCCATCATAGGTCCTTCCAATCTCTGTTCAACTGAGTTGACTACTTGTTCTAGTTGTGCACCTTGTCCTTCAATCTCCTCAAAAAGTATGCAAGTTGCATCCTGCACTGGCTGGAGTCGTTGGGTCACTTCCATGGCCTTACTCTGAATGGCATGGGCTTATTGTTGAACCATGCGTTGTTCCTGGGCTCTTTTCATCCTCTTGACTGGTGATATTAGCTTGAACTGCACTTGCACTATTGTTGCTTATTGTTTTGCCTCATGGAGTTGTGACTCCAGTGTCCTGAGCTCAAGATCTTCTGCAAGGCGCTTGTAGGTCTGCACACTTCAACTATTGAGTTGTTTGCATTCCAAGGCTAATTCCTTGATTCTCTTAACTGTGCTCCTCGCAGTTTCTTCTCTTAGTTCTTGCACTTCCTGCGGAGTGCTTGGCACTGCTTGTAACTCCAGTTCGGTTATCCTCTATTGGATTTGTTGAATGGATTTGACAAGCTTCCCTACTTGTCTTTCTACTGGGTCTTCTTCCATCTGTTCTAAGCCTGTCACAGAGGTAAGTTCTCTAATGACTACTTCTTTAACTCCAATCTACTCTGTGACCAGTTGTTCCTTCTCCTTCTGGATCTGTTCTCTATCCTCTGCAAACTTGGCTTGGATGTTGTCTCTTTCCTGTTGCGCAACCCAGCATTATTCTCTGGCTTCCTCTTTTTCTTTATTTAAGGCCTCTGTGGCCTACTCTTTTTCTTCCTGAACATGATGAAGGTCAGATTCGATCGCATCTGCTATTTGGTGGAGCTGGCAGGTTTGTCTACCAAATATGTTCCTTTGGATGACGGGGGCGCAGTAGACAGTGCGCGACTGGAGTGGAGGGCTTGTTGTACCCCTTTCATCTCTTCTTCAATTATTTCATACATGATCTCTTTTTTGGCTTCATTACGTTGTAAGATATCTTCTGAGGTATATGAGATAGTGGTGATGATGAAATCTATGTCATCCATCGTGAGCACAGCCTGCATCTGTGGTTTAGTATCTTTAGAATTTCATTTTTGATCGGAAAAGCCACAGTGTAGTCATTAGATTGTCGACGTTTCGGATCCAGATCAGGATCCATCTTCAGGACAAAGAGCCTGGGTTTTAAGAGAAAGGGAAGAGCTGGTATAAATACTGGAAGTGGGAAAGTTTATTAGTGTCGGCTAAGTAGAATTATTTAATTTAATAGATTTATTTTATAAAATATCACTAGGGTTCATTAAATTCTTGTTTATTAAAGGTTATGATAATTTTAGGGTTTTTTTTTTATTTATTTATAAATAATTATGTTTTGGGGTTTAGTTTGAGGTAAATTAAAATGTTAATTCTAGGGTTAGGTTAATAAGGAGTGCTTGTCTAGGGTTTAATATTAGGGTTTATTATGTTAAAAGGAAATTAATGGGTTCTA
>SNQJ01S0075168.1:96011-114208 GCA_010110895.2 Picea sitchensis | reverse complement strand
GCAAAAAATTTGGGGTATGACACCAACAATTCAACGGAAATTTGGGGTCTCATCAAAAGAATCCAAATGGCTCTTGACCACAATCTCACTCTCCTAATCATAGAAGGAGACTCCAAAGTCATTATTGAGCTGGCCACTAAAATTATAGATGGAAAATACCTGGAAAAAATCACCCCCACTTGGCATCCCCTAGGTCTCCTAAACAGTCTAAAGGCACTTCTCAGGCCCTCTCTAACTCTCAACACCTCTCATGTAACGCGAAGTGGAAAAAAAGTGGCCGACCGATTAGCCAATGCGGGTGTTGACTCTACCCAGCATGTCATTTTCATCGACACAAGGAAGTCCCCGAGCTCGCCACTATGGCTCCAATGCATCGAGCTGGCCCAGCAGGAGTTCCCTCCCCCGGATGGGGTGCCACCTGGTCAGTGTCAGAGGACAACTGGAATGGACCGGCCAAGGTAGTTATTAACCCTGGCCGTGCCCACCGCTCATAACTACTGAATGGATCCTATCCCGCAGATAGTAATGGTAATGCACCTGGAAAACCTTGCAGGGTTAATGGCCCCTCGCGCATTCTAGACCAGGCGTACCAGGCCTAAGGAAGTTGTCACCTCGACATTAATGGCTATCCCATCCCACAATTCATGTTGTACTAAGCGGGAAATCGCCCTGGTGAACTCATTCATTCCCCCTCTGCATTTTCTCCTGCTCCTTGGCTCCTTTGATCATTTTATCACCTTTTCCCTCTGCAACTACATCTTCTCCATTGCTCTCTCTAGAAAATTCTCTCCTTACCATTTCACTACCTCGCTTCTATCCTTCATCCCTGAGAGGAGATTTCTCTTCATTTCCCTTGGATTTTTCACCTTCTTTTCGGCTCTTTCGAGCTCTCCCGAGTACTTTCCAACTACCTCTCCTCCCTCTGCCCTCTGCCTCTGCATTTTAGCCACCATGCCAAGAGAAAGGGGGAAGTGTAGGAGAGGTGCGTTGTACTACAGCGCCCTCTCCAGGCATGGTAGACTTTCCCCCTCCTAATTGGCTCTCATTGTTGCTCGTATCTTTGGCCCCGTGCATAATAGCTAGGGGTCGTCAGAGCCTCCACTCTCACCCCCTCACTACATCCATGGAAATTTCCTGGTTAAAGAGGAAGCGCCACCACCAAGAGAGTGCACTCCTTTTCCCACTAGTATTATGTCCCCCCCCTGAAAATCAATCCACAAAAATCGGTGTATGGCGACGACAACTGCATGTTGGAGGAGGAAAACCCCCCAAGATGGCAGGTGGACGAGAACACGATGATCACTAGCGAGGAAAAGGAAGTGGAGTGGCCTCAACTCTGTGCAAATCGACTCACGAAGGAGCACCTCCAACTTATCTTTGAAATTCAGGAAAAACAAGATTATCAACTACAATCACATCGCATCCTCGGTCAAAGAATGGACATTTTATTCGATGCACTAGCGGACACTCCTGCGCAGACTCGATGCCCAACTTGTGGCCAAAAGTAAACCCATGTGTACAACATCCATGGTCGCCTGAGTTCGCATGTGGAGTAAAGCCTCCAGGTTTATGTTCTTTGTTTGCTCTCGTTGCAAGCTTATGTTTTTTTATTGCTCTTGTTGAGACTAGATGGTCATAGTGACCGTTTCCATACTATCAATACAATTTTGTTCATACAGCTAGGCCATACAATTTTTTTCATACAGTTTTAGCTCACGTGGTGATGCGTCAAACTTTGAGTCTCTAATGGCGGACACCTTTTGTGGTTTCCCTTTCGTGGCATAAGAGGTGGCTAAGACTTGGCAATGTATAGATATCTCTCGACATTAATACAAGGACCTTCTTTTTATTAAAAATAAATAATAATAATAATAGTCATCATCATCATCACCATCATCAATTTTTAAATTCACGGTAAAGCTAGACATCAAATTGGTGTATAAAATCCCCTTATTTATGGGACAAAGACCTCTTTCATGCAACAATTTGACTGTTCTTCCTGACCCCGTGCCACTTTTTCATCTCACACTCGGTCTTTACTTGCATCCATTGCATATTTGTAAATTCTCTCTCCTCGCTCAATGTAGGAATTTCACGAGCATTGTGTGCAAATGAGCATAAAATGTTCCCATGGTCCTTAAAAAAAGGGAAAAACAAGAATACGTGTGCACTCTCGCCGACGAACCTATGTGGCAAGCTTTTTAGAGGTTCGAGCTTTGCCAAACTTATAGGATTAGAAACCCCTGCGCGTCTCTGTGAGTGTGTGCTCTTGCTGACCTTGTGCCACTTTTTCATCTCACACTCGGTCTTTACTTTTCCCTTTACTTGTATCCATTGCATCTTTGCAAATTCTCTCTGCTTTCTCAATGTAAGAAGTTCGTGAGCACTATGTGCAAATGAGCATAAAATGTTCCCGTGGTCCATAAAAAATAGCGAAAAACAAGAATGCGTGCATGCTCCCATCGACGAACCCACATGGAAAGATTTTTAGAGGTTCGATCCTTGCCAAACTTATAGGATTAGAAACCCGTGTGTGTTCCCGCAAGTGCATGCTCTTGCTGACCCCGTGCCACTTTTTCATCCTCGGATAGAGCGGAACTATACATACCTTACGTCTCTCTATATTTGAACCCTTAACCTCCATGGAAGGAACACATAAGTTGAATTAGGATGGTAAATGTTGACCAGTGGATCTTGGCTTTAGAGATAATCAAGAAATGATGTATGTATGAAAAATTAGGATATTATGAATAAGAAAACCAAAGATACCCTCTACAAAATCATCTTATTCTCAAAATTAAAGTTCTTAAAGAGATACCAATGATATGTGACCCATTGATAATCGCTCAAGTAGGTCAGAGTAAGATTCTTCCTTCTTATCTTGCCCTACCTCTATTAATGAAAATAATTCAACAAAATCTTTACGATTTTGATAGGCAAAACTTTTATACACTGTTGCATCACGTTCAAGCCCTTTTCCATGTAAATCGTGTGAACATTAGAGAGATGGTCTACACAACTCAACTCATAGGAAGGAGCTTATGATTAATGGATCTTGCTTGGTAACCAAAAAAATGTTTTGTAAAACTTATAATTGATTCTGGTGTACAAGTCATTGCTCCCTTGTGATAGTTTCCAAATATGCTTACATAATTCTCGCTAAAAAGCACAATTAAAATGATAACAATATATGATACCCACTTTCATCAGTTTGAGAAGACACCATAAATATTGACAAATTTAGAATATTATGTAACTCTGGAGACTCTTATGCATAGAGCATTCTCAAAGAAAGTCATATTTCCCACTTGCGTTACATATTCTTTCATAGTATATAAACCTGGCCAAGTGGAAATCATTTTATAGTGTTGATTGTCCCAAGGGGAATCGATTTGTATATATACCTAAATTGGAAAAAAGACGCCTTTTATATATATAAAAGATCTCTTTACCAGACTACTTTTAGTCATCTCACTTGATGGCCAGAAAGATATGACAAATGGCTGCCGACGGTCCAGATGTGAAGAAGCATCTCAAGTTTCCATCCATGTACTTGGTCAAATTTTTGATGCAGCCATGTCCCCATTATCATTATTATTTTGCTCCAACTGTGTACATCTCACGGCCTATGTCTGTCACGAGCTGTAGATTACAACGGTTGACCTTTAAGCCAGCATCGGCACGATCCCTATCGATAAAACAAAGAACGGTGGGAAGGCAGCTCGACGACAGCATAGGCACGATATCTATGGATAAAACAAAGAACCGCAGGGAGGAAACGAGTCAATTTGAAGAACAACGAGAGAAGTTCACGAGATTGGTTGAACCCTCCAGAGCGGTTCTGCCTGCAATCCAATTCAATTCCCAAGATAACAAAGAAAGCGACCAATCAAGCCAAATATCCGAATTATTAAATGAGAAGACGGGGCCTCATATCTGTTTTTTCCGAAAACAGGAGCAGCGGGAGGAGAAACGGCTCATGAAGAGAGAGGTCACGGTTATGGAGTCATTCTAATATTGATAAACAGCCAAAGAATTTATATTTATTTTGTAGACTACGGCTGTATATTTGTGGTTTAATTTTGAATTTTGAATTCTAAGAGTAGAAAAGTATGACTGATTAAAAACCCGGAAGCAGTTTAATTTTTTCGGTTGCAGTTTAGTTTGTCCGGTCATAAAGGCTTGCAGAAGGGTGTTTTTTTAAATTCAATCACGCTGAAAGTCACCATAGGTGATCGTAGCTTGTTTATATTAACCTCATTTCTGAGAGAAAATAGGTACAAGAGTTCAGTCGTTCTTATTATAACTGGAACTTAATTTAAGAATTTTAAAAATTATAGATTTATTTTATTTAAATAAAATTTATAATTTTAAATTTTAGGGATGATTTTAGGGGTTAAATTTTTGTATGAGCTAATTTTCTAAGTTTTTTCTAAAAAAAATTAGCTATTATAAAAATGATTGGCCCAAATTTTATAGGATAAAATTATTTTACTTTAAAAATAGCCAAAAATTTACTTAAACTATATAAAATCCTTAGAAATTTGAATATTTTTACAAAAATATCCTCAAACATTTTATAGTTGGGATATGAAGGATTAGTAAAATTCACTAAGATATCTACATTTATAATAAATTTCCATCCTTAAAATCATCCACGATTTTAATAAACTCATGAATAAATTTTAATATAAAAAAAAACATCAAATCCAAGAATTCACATGAGTAAATTTTTTAATATTAATTATTCTAAATGAAAACATGCTAAATAATAATTAATTAATTGTTTAGAATTTAAATAATAATAAATCAATTATTATTCATACACCAAATTTTACAGATTAAGAAGACCCCAAAACCATCGTTAAAAGAAATTTTATATATGTATGAATTATTTTTTGTAAAGAGAGGTTAATTTCGACAATTACATTATATTTTAAAAGTGAAAATTGCTTAAAGGGTCATGATAACGTCATTTTTTTCCATGGCATATTCCAAATATTTTTCCTATGATGAGAGGTCAATTCCAATAATTACTTCAATTTCCTTTCAATGGCATTGTAAGGAAAATATTTTCACTGAGTACCTCTTTAACATTGTAAAGAAAATATTTTACCTGAGTACCTCTTTAACTTTTTTATAGATGAAAATTATTTATAGATTTATGTCATGGATGCCTAATTTTGATGTGTGAATAGACCAAGTGGTTTTGGGTTTATGGGTTTATATGAATTTAATTATGTATTTGATGAAAATTCCTATGTTTGATCGAACTCTAGAAGATTTGTATTAGTTGTGGAATGCATTGTAATTAAGTTAGCTTTTGAGAGTTTTTAAGATTTCAAATATATTGTAGTTTTACAATCCATGTGTATTGAAATTGTAAGTCTACGGGAATGATTTGTGGTCAAATGAATGTAGAACATGCCAATGAGTGTGGCCAATTGAACGGGGAATCAAGTAAGAGTGTGGGAGTGTAAAATGCCATCAAAGGAGAGAGAGACAGATTGTAAACCTTGTATAGTATTGTATCATTGATAAATGAAATCACTCTTATTTTAGTGTTCTATGGAGTTGATCAATTGAAGATCTATGTGTGAATTGTGTGAGTGTTTAAATCCATCGTAGATTGAGCGATGTGCATTTTAATCTCTGAACAGTGAGAAATCCCTCTTAGTATGTGTGTGAAGTTTCCAGAATTAGAACACAGTGTTTGTTGCAGGTCTAGTTGAGATTGACCATTGATCATTGAAGATTTCGATATCCCAATTGTGATTATGGATCGATTGAGTTCATAGATTGGATCATTGGAAGTCATAGTGAGTAGAGATCAAGTCTCATTCTATGTGCAGGTTGAAACAAGGCTTAACCTCTGTATAAAGGCATGAAGGAACAATAGTCACCCGATCGAGATCAACATTTGATCGTGACCATCAATTATTATTCCCAACCTTTCTATTTATGTGTTAAGAGTGGATGATCGAGAATAGATCTCTCCTAGCCAGATCAATGATTGGAAACAATATTTCATTCGAGTCTAATATGATGGTAAAGGATTTCATAGTTAGTATATACGAGTGTGAGGCTAGAGAAGTACTTCACGAAGGGAGGTCCAATCAATGGTTAAGATCGATCATGGCATGGATGAAATCAGTATTTGTAAAAAAATCTCAGAGTAGAGAGATCAATGGTTGTAAGGCATCCACGTGGCGATGTGTTATTGTGACTTGTTATCAGAGTAATAGAACATCATAATGCCTAGCAAAGAAGAGACCAAACCAATGGTGGAGATTGGTTTGGAATAGCTAAGATCAAGTGATCAGAAGAAGACACATGGTGACATCCCATTGACTATCGTAGTGGGGTTATCATAGTTCAATAGTTGAAACAACTTTGTTAGATAAACACCAATCAATGAATGAGATTTATTCAAAGGTGAATAGGTATACGAATACTAAAGTGACACATGGTAGCTAATGAAGATAGGATTGATGGAGTCAATGAATTAGAATGTGACACGTATCATCCACGTGTAGGTTCCTTCGATGAAGGTGTGGCAGATGGAAGTGGAGAACAATGATTGGTTACTCTAAATCGTATGGTAGATCGATGTTGAAGAAGCCATAGATGTTCAGAGTCCAAGAGAGAGGTGAAAGGCTATTAGAGTGACAGTGGAAATATGAATAAATGAAAGTGGATGTCAAATCCGAACCATCCATCGGGATGAGTATAGAACCTAGATCTATCCTCCATCAGAGTAGTTGACTTGAATCTTGTTCCAAGTTAAAAGGTATCAAATGAAGGCATCAAGGAATATTCTCTCATTGCATCGATTGGTGTACATAGATATAAATCTTCCAATCACGATAAATCAACAGTGAGGATCGGAATATGAAATATTTTGAGGCACGCTAATGATCGTCCATTTTGTGACGATCAATGGTGGATTTATAAAGGGATAATTTTTTTTATGGTCTATAGAGGATTAGCCTTGAGATTCTGAGCACTTGGTCATGGTATTTGGTCTTATGATGACAAGAGTAGAATCAAGGGGTCTAATGATAAAGTTTAAATGAGATATTTAGCACTTGGTCTTATGAGTTTTGATTGTCAATGACTGGTGTGAAAATCGAGTGTAGAAGAACTATTTTCAAAGGAAATTTGTGCCTGCTCAAAGGTTGGAGAGTAGTTTTACTTCAGAACTACAACATAATTAAATTGAATAATTCTTCATACTGTGGGTTTAAGGTTAGGAGGTCATCATTTTTTGTATCAGAGCGTGAAATTTAATTTTCCTTTGTAATTGATCGTAGTGGATGGAATACCTTAAATGAACGAAGTTCATTTTTGGTATCATAACGTAATTTTTCTCTGATATTGGATGGAGAAATATAGAATTTTGACATTGAAAATATAGCAGCAAGGTGAGTTCATGAAGGTGGGTAACACTTTTGTGACAATCGACTCTCCAAAATTCTGAAAGACATTTTTTCAGCCGAACTAATTCTCTTTTCGGCTGAAATTCCTATTTTTTCGGCCGAACCTTTGAATGTCAAATTGAACGACACCCTGATGACGCCCTTGATTTTCGTGTACATTTTTATCCGGATGGATATTTTTCATTCAGTAACATATTTTCATCCGAAAGATATTCCGACCGAAATAGTATTTCGTCCGAAATAATCTTTCGGCCGAAAGAACTTTTCGACCAAAATATTATTTTGGTCAAAAACACTTTTCGGCCGAAAAAAGGTTTATATATTATTCGCACATCACTCTTGCAATAGTTTTTGTGAGTTCATACCTGTTTGGTGTTTTTTGTGCGAGTAGACAACGTTCATGTTTGGTGTTTGTTATGGCGGACAACGTTCCTGTTTGGTGTGCGGGCAGATAGCGTTCCTGTTTGGTGTTTGTTGTGCGGGTGGATAGCATTCCTGTTTGGTGTTTGTTGTGCGGGCGGACAATGTTTGGTGTGCGGGCGGACAAATTTTCTGTTTGGTGTTTGTTATTTGTTGTGGGCGAATGAGCAGCGTTTGCTCCGGACGGGCGGTGTTGTGGATGTCGGAGCAGCGGGCAGGCAAACGTTGAAGCAACGAGCATTCAGTCCAGGTATGTTTAGATTATGATATTTTGAATTATAGCTTAGAATTTAGAATTTAAAATTAGGATTTACATTATTTTTTTAGATTGTTGGCAGGGACTTATTAGTCCCTGTCCATGTATAGTGATAGGCCTGAATTCAGGTCTATACCTATACATGGATAGGGCAAAATATGGCCTTGTCCATTATCTTTAAATATGTTTAAATTTAAAAATTTTAAACATGTTTCAAATATGTTTAAATATGTTTAAATTTTAAATATTTAAACAGGGTCGAATTTTAAATTTTTAAACAGGGTCGAATTTCAAATATGTTGAAATTTTAAATTTTTAGAAAATTTAAATTTTTAGTTAAAAAATTGAGTTTAGAAATTTTGTTTAGAATGTTGATAGGGCCTTATTTGGCCTTGTCCATGTAGAAGTTTGAATTTAGAATTTAGAAGTTATTTCATAATTTTAGAATTTAAATTTTAAATTTCTATTTAAATTTCTATTTCGGGCTTAAATTTTAAATTTCTATTTAAATTTTAGAATTTAGAAGTTAATTTTTTATTCTTGACAGGGCCTTATTCGACCCTGTCCATGTACAGTGACAGGACCGAATTCGAGCCTGTACTTGTACATCGACAGGGCCGAATATGGCTCTGTCCCTTATGTTTAAATATGTTTAATTTTTTATTTTTTAAACATGTTTCAAATAAGTTTAAACAGGGCCAAATTTTTAATTTTTAAACAGGGCTGAATTTTAAATTTTTAAACTGGCCGAATTTCAAATATGTTTAAATGTTAAATTTTTAGAAAATTTTAATTTTTAGTTAAAAATTTGAGTTTAGAATGTTGACAGAGCCTTATTCGGCCCTGTCCATGTACAGAGACAGACCCAAATTTAGACTTGTCCCTATCCATGGACAAGGACGAATATGGCTCTGTCCATGTATAGAGAAAGGCCTGAATTCGGGCATGTCAATGTACATGGAAAGGGCCATATTTGTCCATGTCCTTGTAGTACCTCAAGCAGCAGGATAAGTAGATCTAGAACAAGTAATAAAGGCCCAGTTCCATAGAAAATCCATATAAATGCTAAGCAAATAGACAGAGTTGCAAAAAATAGACAGAGGCCTGAAGAGACTGTAAACTTTAGTGCAAGACACAAACTAGCTATTCTAACTATAAATAGTGAGACCAAGGGCTAAGCATGACTGCTATAGGGCCACCACTACCCTTAATAGTGTTCAAATTGAAAAAAATCAAACTCTCACAACAACTATAAAGAAACATCACCATAAAGGACCTATTACATATCACAATATTTAACAGACCTAACAAAAAGCTTGAAATACAAAAATATGTCTATAGTAGTTACTGCAATAGGAGAAAAATAAGTACAACGTTGATAAAAACTCCACTTCTCTGCTAATAGTATTGATAATTTAAATTTTTAGTTAAAAATTACAATCATGGAAACAATAGGGATAAAGGAAGTGTACAGAACCATGAAACAAAATTGTTGTAATCATACCAGCTAACTGTATAGGGTTGTACATGATGAAGTAATGAGATAATATGATATGAGACCACAACAAGCCTTGTGAACAAACTAAATTACATTACATTCTTTGTTTAGAAATAATTCCATCATATTCATTCATAATGACACTGATGTTGCATTCTTATTGATTAGGGTCCTACTCCTAGTATAGGATATGAATACGACCTATATTGGTTGTGCTCATATGTTACATGTATGCACTTCTTATACCTTTTCATAATTATGGGATTGGTTCTAACTCAGTACTAATACAAATACAACAACATCCTTTGCATTCAAATTATGATAATATACTCTATGTGTCTATATGATCTCAACATAATATAAGGTTATGACTCATACAAGAAGATTTGTTCATGTTCTATGATGTGTGTTTGATATGTTGTTATAATTAAGAGTAATAACTACTAGAGTAATACATATCTAAACTGATGTGTGTTTCTGATCTTTGTTGGATTTGTTGTCATTTTATGAAAAATGACAGAATTAAGAGAATTAAATCTGAATTAAATATGACAGAAATAGGATAGAATTAATTATGTTAATTCTGTTCATGATTTGTATGTTAATTTTGTTCATGGTTGGTATGTTATTTTCTTAAGAATTTTATGTTGTTTTCTTATCCAAATAGTAAATTAAATCTTAATTTTAAAACAAAACATTACATATAATTTATTTTAGAAACTATGGTATGATCTATTGTGACAAACTTTTATAGTGTAATATATATGACACTTAACAAGTTCTTTCCATATGTCCATTTATAAAGGACACACACCTATATATGACTTTGTGACATCTATAAGAATGAATATAGGAATGTATTAACATCTTTGTGTGACCATATTTGTTATCCTATTTATAAATAGTTCTAGGTAAATGAAACATAGTATAATTATTAAAATGGGTATATAAATATAAAGTTAATGAAGAAAGGTTATAAAGTTAAAGTATTAAAGTTTTAAAATTTCAAACTAATTCAATATAAAGAAGGTAAGTTTTCATGAATGTTGTGGCAATTAAGACTCACTCAATTGCATCTTCTTCAAAATATATATCCCATTAAAACTCACATTACTATGTTTACAATAGGCTATGATGCATTTACATTTGAAATTATTGTCATGATTGCTCTCAATCTAGATTTCTAACTCCAAAAAAGCCTCCCAATATTACATTTGCTCCATTTTCTCCACCTCATCTTAATATAACTTAATATTGAAGACAATTTAAAAATTACTTATAGTGATGACCAAACTTATTGAATGCTTATCTTATAGATGGTATTTATATTCATATGATATTACTTCACACATATTGACCAAAGTTATTAAATGCTTATCTTATTGATGATATTTATATTCATATAATATCACTTCAAATCGACAACTTATTAATTAATTCATTAATAACCTAGACATTAGTAACTAATGTGTTTATTCAACCATAATATTGTATGTGTGTTGGATATTTAAGCATAGCTAGCAGACACATATCCCACACATAGACGATAATAACAAGAGATGTTCCTAATGCAGATTTTTAAAATGTTCACAACTAATCATGCATACAAATAAATAAAGTAAATCAAACTTCAAATAATCCTCATTAAAGAAAGAGTAATAATTCAACATTCATCCATATTTAGAATTGAATTATTATAACTTAAACATGGTAGGAACTATGTGAGGAAATAAGGAATCACATATCAGATATCAAATGTGATCCTCAATTGACTTTGAATCACCCAGGTTCTTTTAAACCCTTAATTCCATCTCACATATCCCATCCTATCATTGTTTTTTTGAATTAATTTCCCTCGGTGAACCCAGCTTCTGATTTCAATGTGTGGGTTTTATTGATTATTATGAAAAGATTGTGGTTTTATATTCTATCACTTATCCCTTTAATCATCAGTCTGTGCCTGAGGAGTTGTCCAGGAGACTAATCGATGGTCGTCACTTCGGTGTTTAAAGACCTATAGATTCAAATTCCCTACTTCTATGTGCATGGATGATGAGTGAAGGATAAGAATTTTCCATGTTGTCTATGGACACCTTACTTATCTTTGAGTTGATTGATTGATGGATGAATGCCTAGTATTTGTGCCTTCTTATGAGCAAGTACCTCTATGGATTGATTTATTAAAACTTTGATTTATCTCTGCATTTTTAATTTCTTGAACTTGGGTACATCTCTGCATTTTTATTGATAGACTGTGCATTGTGAATGATAAACCTCTGAGTTGAATGATAGTCCCTTGGCGAACCAAATTTCTGATTTCAATGACTTCTTTGTGTGGGTTTTATTGATTATTATGAAAAGATTTTGTTTTTATCTTTCACCCCTTATCCTTTTAGTCATCAGTCTATGCCTAAATAGTTGGCTAGGAGCCGAATCAACGGTCATCACTTCAGTGTTTAAATACCTATAGATTCAAACACCCTTCTTTTTTGTGCATGGATGATGAGTGAAGGATAAGGATTTTCTTTTTTGTCTATCCCTTATTTATCTCTGAGTTGATTGATTCATGGTTGAATGTTTAGTCTTTGTGCCTACTTGTGCAGATTTGGTTTTTCCTTGAAATTCATCTAATCAATATTTAATTTAATATGCTTGGATTTTTAGTCAGTAACTAAATGAATTTCACTTTTTTCAGTCTCTTGATATGGATTCTCTACCAAATTCAACACTCACTTTTGATATGGCTTTTCTTCCAAACCATAGACTCTTATCATTGTAAACTCCTCAAAAAGGAACTAGTCTCCGACTTTGGTGGTCTTTTCCAATTGTAGTGACCCTTTGACTAAAGGAATAATTATAACGAATAGTTCATTTTGGATAATAAAATATAATATATAAATAAAAGAGCCTTAGATGGGAACTAATTATTATACTCATTTATTATAACTTCATATAATATGTATAGATGGGAACTAATTATTATCTTATTGATGATATTTATATTCATATAATATAACTTCAAACTGACAACTTATTGATTAATTCATTAATAACCTAGACATTAGTGACTAATGTGTTTATTGAACCATAATATTGTATGTGTGTTGGATATTTAGGCATAGCTAGCACACACATATCCCACATGTAGATGATAATAACAAGCGATGTTCCTAATGTAATTTTTAAAATGTTAACAACTAATCATGCATACAAATAAATAAAGTAAATCAAACTTCAAATAATCCTCATTAAAGAAATAATATTAATTCGACATTCATCCATCTTTAAAATTGAATTATTATAATTTAAACATGGTAGGAACTATGTGAGGAAACAAGGAATGCAATATTGAATCCCAAATGTGATCCTCAATTGACTTAGAATCACGAGGCTCCCTTTAAACCCTTAATTCCATCTCGCATCTCCCATCCCTTCCTTTGTTGAAATATGTTGGAGTTTTGAGTATATTGAACTAACTCTAGATATAATCCAAATGTGAAATATTCAAACCTTTCGACCTAATATCTCTAGTAGACAACTAGTATTAGTCATCACACATCTAGGGGAGTGTGGATAAAATGACCCTCCTTCGTTACGACTACAAGTGAAGAAGAAGTGAAATTATTTATTTATTTTTTTTCAGGGAAAGAAGGCGACGATGACAACAATTTACCTCACCACTGATGATGAACATAAGCATTCAATCTAGGCAACAACCAGCTATGACTCAATGCACTAGCATAGGAGAAATGGGGCGAAACATGTATTAAAACAAGGAGAAACGACTACCCGCCCCACACAACAGGACCATGCCTACAAGCCAAGGGACAACATCCCCCTCCCAACACAATGACCTTGACGAACAAAGACTAGAACCTCAAGGCGCGTGAACCAAACGCCTGAAGGCATTCAACCCATGCGCAAAAACAAACTTACAATGCTCGAAAACACTCACACGGAAGGCATCGACTCCGGCCAAGTTATCATTCATCGCTATCCAAATAGGGTGCACCATGACCCCCTCATTCAGGATCATGCCGTCCCCAGGTGATAGACGCGTCAATAACCTTGGTTCAACACATCCTATCTTGACCAAGGACTCTAGAAAACTCTAACGCGCTAGAAGTCGAATACTGACAAGGATACTATACCCACACCCCACACAAAGGTTGACAAGACACAAGAGGACATATACCATGGAAGTCACGGCTTCATCAACCACCTGACCCAATCATCAAGTCTAAACTAGTCAACAATTACAAATTGTTTTTGACATTGAGTATCCATCGAAATTTAGCAAGTCTAAATTTTAATTTAGTCTTTAACTTATCAATTGATTAACAATTAATACAAGCCAATCGACCATTCTACTTTACACCATAGTTGTTACTTTCAAGCTAAATAACATCACCTTCGAATCAACCGACAATTCTACAATACAATCAAGCATTAATTTCAATCCAAATAACCTCAATTATGAATCAGTTCGCTAATGCTGCATTATGATTTAATCATTAACTACAATTTAATTTATCAAGATTAATCTATACTTTGTTCAATACTCCTAAACTCATTTAACCATTAATGACCATCTAAAAGGGTAATTCTAAGTAATCCCCGAAATTACCATCTAACTATCAAATGACAATATATAACTACATTAGCCACATCAATGTAAAATGCTACAATATCACACTTGTAATCAATTAAATTACACATGTCGTCTATCTAAGATAACCGTACCAAAAATAACTAGTTGTCTACAACATTTAGAAGGGAACATCATTGTAGCAATTGACATCGCTGTGGAAATTAATATTAAGAAGGAAACTGATGTCCTTTGACATTGTTGTAGCAATTAGCTTGGCAATTAACATGGCAGTTACATAGCAATTAATATGACCAATAACATTGTTGTAGAAATTAATGTTTGGCAGTGAGAAGGTTGGGTACATTCAAATTGAAGGAGAAAAAGAAGACAATACAAACTGCAGAAGGATCAACTCGTGGTCATTCAACAATCAACACAGTCAACATTCTAAATAGCAAATTCGTGTCCCTTCAACAATGAACTCAGTCAATTTTTTTTTTGGGTAAATCCATGGTTATTTACATCAAAGTCAGTCACATTTAATAGGAAAAACATGGGCATTTAAACATCAATCGTGGTCTCATTTTCAAATCAAAATCATGGGCATTTAAACAACAATATCAGTCTCATTTTAAAAGAAAAATCATGGGAATTTAAACAACAATCTCGGTCTTATTTTAAAAGAAAAATCATGGGCATTTAAACAACAATCTCAATCAAGTTTTAAAAGAAAAAACATGTGCATTTCAAAAACAGTCTCTATCAACTTTTAAAAACAAAAACGTGGGCATTTCAACAAGAATCTCTGTCAACTTTTAAAAGAAAAAATGTGGGCATTTCAACAGCTATCTCAGACATGTTTTAAATGGAAAAATCGTGGTTTCCCTTTTTCATTGCCTGGATGCCAAATGCAAACGCATACAAGAATGACCAAAATGACCTTCCCTTACAAGGATACCAATTATAAAAACACAGACAGGGAAATGATTTCATTTTTCCATTACCAGGATACCAATACAACACAGACATGAATAACGCAAAAAAATGTTTTTTCCATTTCCAGGATACCAAATATAAAAATGCAGACAGGGAATCAAATCATTTTTCCATTTCCAAAATACCAATACAACCCAGACAGGAATAACAAATAAAAAGATTTTTCCATTCCAGGATACCAATACAAAAATGTAGACAGGAAATCAATTCATTTTTCCATTGCCAGAATACCAAATATAAAAATGCAGGCAGGGAATCAAATCATTTTTCCATTGGCAGAATACCAATACAATGCAAACAAGAATAACAAATAAAAACATTTTTCCATTCCAGGATACCAATACAAAAATGCAGACATGAAATCAATTTTTTTCCATTGCCAGAATACCAATACAATGAAGACAACAATAAGAGAAATGAAAGGATCCAATGGGAAAAGTCATTGAAATGATCGTTGGGATTCTATCAATCAAGGCGCAGAGAAAAACCAGCAAGGGCGCAAGATAAACCATACGCAGAGGTATTTTCTAGATGGCGCAAGTCAAACAATCAACCAAGGACAATAACAGAGGTAGACGACTGGCAGGAACATCCTTCGCTCATCATCCATGGACAAAAAAGTAGGGTGTTGATATCCATAGGTCTATTAACGTTGAAGCGACAACCGTAGATCAGGCTTCTGGCCGACTGCTTAGGCGAGGACTGATGAGCTAGGGATGAAAGGGGAAAACAACCACAAACTTCACAAATCAATACACCACAGGAAGGTCAAGACAGGTCAGCAATTTAAGGCCATGGGAGTCAATCAATCATCAAGATATAGGCTATGGAAAAATTTAGTCATCAACTAGAATGCTAAGACAATCAATTTACTTACCCAATTAAACATGCAGATCCAAAGCATAAATCCTAATACAATCTACCATGCAAAAATAAGGAAAGATTATTGTTCCCCGATCGCCCGCTTTCAGTTGATGTCCCACGCGCTTCATGCAACTACTTCTTGTCGACCAATGAGACTTCACCAGTACCTCCTAGCCAACGCTACGGGTACTCTTCTTCCCCCTTATCCCCCCAAGACGCAAAGGGGCAACGCACACTATCCATATATTCAACTAGCTCCCAGCTTGCCTTGCAAGGCCGAGCTATCACTCCTCACTAAGCTGGGTATCCCAACTCCCACAAGATAAGTCAGTCAAGTATAATTTTTTGCAGTGTAATGTTACACAAACAAAAGAGATCCTTCCTCCTTCTCCTCCCTCCATTATATATAGTTTCGAACTCCTTTACCTTCCCAAAATCCCATTTAAATTAATGTTTAATAAATTAATTCCTCAAATTCCTCCGAGTACAAGTGTCACCCATCCCCTTCATTCCTCCATAAATTAATTTTCTTAATTAATTAATTACCCTTATTTCCCTCACCCACCTAGAGTCACTCCTAAAATCGCTCCTAATTGTCCCCAAATTCCCTTACAGGTTATAATGACTTCCCCCATTATTGATTTGCTAGTTCAGTTTAAATTAGAAATTTCTTAAATGTTATATACCTTACTAAGTTTGACGTTCTACTTTTTCCCTTGTGTTTCCATTTTCTTTTTATGTTTCCCTTTTTTCCTAGTTTCCTAATTATTTTAGATTTCCCTCTTTCCCCTTTTCATTTAGAACTCAATTTGGCAGGTGTAGAGATTAACTTTTTCCCCTTTCCCTTTTTAATTAATAAATTTTAAATTATAATTATATAATAGAACAATTATTTCCCCCTTTTTAAAAAAATTATCCCAACAAATTTTTATGAATCAATTAAATTTCTTACTCCCTTCTTGTTACAAGATTAATTTAGATTATCATCATTATTTATTTTATTTTTATTTTTATAAATACATACATACATACATACATAAATATATATATTAAAAGGATAGAAAAATTATGCCCCCAGTATAATTTAGACCTAGAGTTTAATTTTTGCGTTGGGCGACAATTTATTAGGAAAATTGTTTTAAAAATTTCTTATCATGTTATTCTCCCTAAGTCCATCTAGGTTCATTCATTTATCATTAACAATGCGACATGCCTTTCAGGATGCACTAGGTTCTCCAAGGGTGCCGCTCACCTCATTTGTTTCCCTTGCGCGACGTGCCCTTCAAGATGCACTATGTGCTCCAAGGGTGCCNCCATTTTTCTTGCATGACATGCTCTTCAGGACGGACCATGTGCTCCAAGGGTTCCACTCGCCTCTTGACTGATTTGGTAGACATTAAAAACCCCTGGAGTCAATACTCCACTAGGTGAACTTGTCGGAGACTAAGGGCCTCTAAGGAATAATTCCCCTTCCTTATTGTGTGCCCCTTAGAATCATCATGAGTGATTGTCACATTCTTCCCTCACAACATCGTGGGTCATCTTGAACTAGGTAAATGTTAACCTATAGTTCGAGCCATGGAGGGAGTTCTATTAGGTTCTGACAGGGTTGTTGTCCACACCTTTCCCTCAACATATCTAGTAGTCATGCCTGACCTCTCTACTCCACATGTGAGTCTAGTTGGCAAGCTATCGTTAGCCTGCATCATCAACGAATCATGTCAACAATATATCCATAATCATATCATCTAATTAGATGCACTAATATCACATATAAAACAATCAAACAC
The DNA here is from genome assembly GCA_010110895.2 of Picea sitchensis. NCBI lineage: Eukaryota > Viridiplantae > Streptophyta > Pinopsida > Pinales > Pinaceae > Picea > Picea sitchensis. Next base: position 96,354 of record SNQJ01S0075168.1, on the reverse strand, counting down.
CAATGGTTCACTCCCCGACTCGATCCAGAGTCCAAGGGGTTCCATCAATGCCTCTGCATCCTCGAGGTCCAAAATCCTACACACTCAATAAAACTAAATCAATAGAAATTGTCTATGTCAATGCAGTAAAACAACATGTCATCAACCCATAACGCCTCATAATAAAAATCAATGTTTTAATAGCATAATAATCCAGATCACTTGTAAGAAGGTGTCCTCAAAGAATAAGTTCTCTCAGTGCGCAATGTTGGACAACTGAGAGGGGGGGGTGAATCAGTTGTTACCGTGCTTAAACAATTATACTTCTTTTAAACTCTTTGCAGAAACACTGAATGATGATCAC
>SNQJ01S0075168.1:71917-84766 GCA_010110895.2 Picea sitchensis | reverse complement strand
TTACATAGATGAACTTAACTAATTAAAATAACTAAAGGAAATATATGCATATGAGATCTGTTAAATAAATTGGTTACAATTAAAAAAAACTAAAGGAAAGATATGCATATGAGATCTGTTAAATAAATTGGTTACATCTAGATGCACTTAACTAATAAAAAAAACTAAAGGAAAGAAAGACATATGAGATTTTAAATAATTTTGTTACATAGATGCACTTAACTAATAAAAAAAATTAAAGGAAAAACCAAAGGAAATATAGATATATGAGATCTGCTAAATAAATGAAAAGAAAAAATTAAAGTCAAAGAATATAAGAATGTGAATTGTTATTTATCTATTAAGAATATGCAAAGTCAATAATACAAGAATGTCTTGTTGTTTATATATTTAAGAATATTCAAACTCAATAGATAGACAAGAAAAAATTAAACTACCAAACATACAAGATTGTAACATTGCATATCTATTTAAGAATATATGATAGTAGACAACATGTTAAACCATGCAAAACTTATTTGAGAATATATGGTAGTAGAAAACACTTTAAACATGCAAAGCCTATGCTAGTATGAACTTCACTAAAATGAAATTTTTTTAATGATCTACCAATTTCGTTTCAGAAAATTTGTGTTTGATTTTGGAAGAAGGTAACCAATGTGGAATTCAAAGGAGGAGATATGCATTTAAGAATTGTGTTTAAAACATGCCAATGAACAACACATACCCCTTGTACAACTCAGATAACATGTATGAAAAGGAATTACATTAGGAAAATGATTTGCAGGCTATGGTTTAGTACTATTCACATAAACCCACATTTTTGTAAGGGTCTTCACCTGACTTTAGGCAAGGTTTTATTAATTTCCTTAACTTTGTTAGAGAAGAGATCTATTAATTACAATTTGATTCACTTGACTTTAGAAAAGGTTGTATTAATTTCCTTAACTTTGTTAGAGAATAGATCTGTTAATTACAATTTAATTTTATTGATTAACACTTCTAAATAAGTTTACAAGAAAATCAACTTAATTATTAAAATGAATATTCTAAGTAATTTCAAATTTTAAATGTAAATCAACTTCATAATTAGAATGGAGATATTGGTATATATATATATGATATTATTAGTAAAGTGTTATTACAACAAGTGGAAGAGATGTTTAAATTTTTGTTAGTTCTTAGAATATTAATTTAAAAAATGAAAAAAAAAATTACCACTTAAAGAAGTCAATGCTCTCAAATCTAGGATAGAATAGATGTTCAACTCTTCTTTGATTGGTGCAATAGTAATAAAGATAAAATTCTAAATATAAAAGAGATCGAAATTAATTATAGGTAATGTTTATACAATAAAATCTTTATATATAAGAGATGTTCAACTCTTTTTTGGTTTGTGTGATAATGATGAAATAAAATGCTCAAAATGATGTGACAATAAAATAAAACCTTCAAATGGAAGAGAAGATCAACTCTTCTTTAATTTTATCATGTAGTCATTAAAAAAATGCTAAATCTAGAAGAGATATCCACCTCAAAGTTCATATACTCTTAATAAAATAAAATATCAGAAAGAAAGAGATGTTTTTAACTTTTCTTTAATTTTGAGAACAATAATTAAAAAAAATATTCAAAATAAAAGAGATGTTCAATTCAAATTTAATTTATGTAATGCTCATAAAATAAAATAAAAATTGGAATGAGTTAAAATTTGAAACAAGATATTATTACAATAGAAAATATAAAATATGTTTAACTTTTTTTAAAATTAATGCAATATTATTAAAATAAAATGGAAAAAAAATACTATTGAAAAAAGTAAGTGTTCAATGGAAATGGAATTTAACAATTTTTTAGTTTAAAATAAAATGTTCACAATACAAGAGATATAAAACTCAATTTTAATTGGTGTAATGGTCATAAAATAATTTTTATTGGTGTAATGGTTGAAAAACAAAGATAAAATATGGTTGAACCATATTTTATCTATGTTTTTTAAGAATGATCTGAAGTTTTTTATATATATACCATTTTTATAAATATCCTATTTGGAAATATGGTTGAAAATAGTCAAAACAAGTCATCAAATTCTGGAATGCACTTTCAATGAAAAATAAAAAATGTTGGAATGTTCATGTGCCACTTGTTTAAAAACATTGTAATAGTATTCCATCTTCAATTATTCGTTCATGATAGACTTTGGACATTTTGCATTTTCTAACTTTTGTTTTTTAATTTTATTGAAATTCTATTAACTTTATGCCCACTGCACATACCAAATGACTATATTGACAACTTGTGACCTCTGACTGGTAGTCTTGAAAGTTAACATGAGTATCTGTTTGATGGGTTTCTTGAAAAAAAATCATTTCAATACAGTGGATCCTCTTTCATTTATAAAACCGTTATCATCAAAATCTTCTAATAGCCTCATCTTTTGTTCCGTGCATCGCATCAAATAATATTTCACATTTTCAATGTTGTCTATATGTGCAATTATGAAAAAATCATCTCCTACAAATAATTGGATATATTGGAAAACAAATAGTTCGTGTTAAATTATCACACAAGTACATCTACAAGTTATTTGAAAAAATTTAAACATAAAAATTACCTTCTCTAACAAGATCAGAAACTTTATCGCCATCAACTGACACTATAGTTTCACTTGATTCCATATCCTCTGAACTTGCAAGTGGAATTTTTCCTTTTACATTAAGTTCGGTATGTCTCCAAGATTTAGCGTATCTTTCATTTTTCGTTTTCGCAAATATCTATGGATTTTGTGTCCTCTATGCAAACTGAACAAAAACACGACTCATTTCTTCTATCAAATGAAAACACATTTTGAAAATGTTTTGTTTTAACTGAATGTATTTTTCATGTCCCATTTATTGTACTGGCGTCATATGAAATTGATCTATTTACATCTTAGATTCCAACATACCCAAAAAACTTGCACAAGACAAGAACTTGTTAACTTGAAATCTCTCAAGAAAATGATTGAAGTTTGAATATAAATTTGAACATGTTCAAAAAAAAATATCATGTGCACATGTGTAACATTTATATATAGACACACCTACGCACATCCCTTGATGGATTATATTCATGGATTAGTGCCATTTTGCACCATTCAACAACTTGTTCAGTGGATTCAAATCGATCGGCATGAGGGTTCAACTGATACCTTCGAAGTGTTTTCTTTATACATGCCCCTGCACCATCGTGCTCTCCTTTTCCATGACCAGTCTCGAAAAAATTCCAACAATGTGTAATGTTTAATTTTTTATGAAGACGGCATAACCAATAGAATGATTGTGAATATTTGAATTGACCCGCACACCGCTATGACCATATCCAATGTCGATCGAATCTGATTTTGCGTTCTTTCAATGAACCATAAAATTTATCAAAACAATGTTGTACATAATGTGTGTCGTGTGTTTGACCATCACTTATATAAAAGTGATATTCTTTAATAACATGTTGATTTTCATTGATTCTTTCTATGTTATCAAGACTCAGTTGAGCATGTCTATATAGAACATGGAAAAATATCGTGACTTGATCAAAATGATAATATTCGCTATGTATTTCATTTTGTGCAGCGAATGTGTAATTCTCTACAAAATCAACTACAAACAAAATTGTCTTTAGTGGAAACACTTCACTTGATTGTTTGAATTGTAGATCTTTCCATCGATCTCTATTTGAATGCTTGGTGTATTTATAGATTTCTTCCTCAAACTTCTTAAAAAAAATATATCACATAGATTTTATCTACCTTCAAATCAATCCTTTTGGAAATAACATTTGAAGAATGTGGAGCCAAGCTGTTGATATATTCGTATATCTTCCAATTGACTCTTATACTATAAAATGATTGATCATTCATATCAATATGATACTTTGAATGAAACAAACCTAGATTTCCACAACGATCACATTTCTTTCCACCAACACTTTTTTTTTTGTAAAATAAATCATCATCTTCTCTTTTACATAGAATTTTAGATATAAAAACACGGAATGTGGAAGGAGGAGGTGAACCTGGCCATTTATTTTTACCAAAATCCAAAAAAGTGTCGTAATACAACTCAAATTCCACATGATAACGACAACAACAAGTGTCACGAACAGTGATGGGTCTAACAAACCATGGTTTTTGTTGCACAAATGTATTGATAGAAATTTTAACTTCTTTGTGCTCTTATTTGAACTTATTGAACATCTCTATTTGTGTCATTGACAATATATGTTTTTTATGTTCTTCATATTGTTTTCGTTCTATTCTTCGTCGCAACACATCCCTTGTATGTGATGAAACACGAGACTCTTACAACCAACAATTATGGGCGGATTATTTAAATTTTTTTGCAAGTGTATCTTTGTAGGGTTGTCTAGAAATCACTGTCCAACAAACCAATTCATCATTTACATCTATTTGCAATCGAAATTTTCTGTGTTTGTGGAATGTTTTTTTTTATGTTCCCATCGTTTTTTTCATGTGTCGTGTCAAACAATTATATTGATAGATGAAACAACTGTTGTTTATATCGCTCTACGTGCAACATGGACATCTTCTTTTCGAGATTTTCCAAAATCTTTTAATACACTAGTTATATTGTTAAAGACATTTTGTTTCACCTTTGTATCCTTTGTCGAATTTTGAATACCCAATAATGATGTAGCTTCTTTTTACTTTCTTGAATTCATTAGACAAAGTAAAAGTTGATCTTGTACTGTTACTGATTCATCTTTGAAAAAAGTATTATACATATTCTTAGCTCAATATCTTATATAATTCTTAGCGTTTTTCTTCCCAAATTTGTCAGTATCAACATTTTCTAATATTTCATCATCAATGTTGATAGATTCTCTTGCATATTTCAATTTAAAGTTTATATTAGAAAACATAACCCGAACAAAAATTCACTAAACTATATATACTTGAGTGTTCATCTTGTATTATCTAAATTTATGTACATACATATAGGTGACTCGTCTTCTGCTTCAATTTCGGTTTCAACGTTTTCTTTGACATTATGAGACAAATCTATTTATGTTTTTTAAAAAACATCAAATTGTAATTACAATCAATTATATTATTTACAATATTTTAAATTTGAATTCTGTACTTTCTGAATACAGTCCCAATGTGTGTCGTGTGCTCGATCATCATATGTGAATGCATACTTGGTTGAACTTCTTCTTGTTGAAAATCTCTATTGACATTATCATCATTTCTTTCTTCAATATTTGCATGTTCTCATTTCTTTCTACAATAAAGCTCTTTCCTTTGTTCTTTTTGTTGAGTATCATCTCGAGTGCGATCAAATTTTCTCTTATGCAAACTTTTGTTTCCCATGACTTTTATAGTTATCTGTAAAAGATATGTTCAACAAAGACTTCACTTTGAAAAACTTCTCAACATTTATCTTTCAATATAAAAATTGTTATTCCAATAAAAACTTGAACAAACATCAATTACCTTATTCAACAAAAACCAAAAACATGATTTGAAACTTTGTTTAGGTGCTCTAGAAAACAATCATGTATCGATATCGATCCTCCAATTAAGCCTATGGAACAGAGGGAAGAAATAAAGAAAGAAAAGAGTACAGCTGCAATCAGTAATAGAAATGCTTTGAAATCCCTATCCCCAAGCTCATACTTGTCTTTCCATCTGATGAATTGTGTTAAATGTGTTCGGCCAACAACCTATTTATACAATTTGGTGTGAAATGAAACGATACGATGTGTTTTCATTTTTTCCAACCGACGGAATTCACTCAACAAGATTTCGGCCGAAAGAAGTTTTTTTCAGCCCAAAACCTTGGAAATTGTTCAGTTTTGACGGTTTCCATATGAATTTAGTCTTTCACCCAAAATAATATTTTTTCGGCCGAAAGATTATTTTAGCCGAAAACATTAAATTGGGGCTGAAAACAAAAACCAGAGAATTTCCACAAGCTTACCTGAACTTCGGAGGTTGTGAACTCCTGCAAATATTGAGAATTAGGTTTCGAAAATGACACCAACATTTCCAAAATTGAATATACTTTCAATTCCTATAATTTGTTTTCATTTTTTTTATTTTTATCTAATTTTATTTAACTTTTAAAAAAATCACTGCATAATATTTTCAGGAGACATTATGATTCGGTGAAATGAAATATCAGTATCTCTAAAAATATATAGTGAAACATTTATAAAAAAATATATTCATAATCCTTAAATTTTTCGTTTCAAAAGGGTATATTTATATTTTAGTTTTAAGTAAAAATTAAGATAGATACAAGGTGTATAAAAACATGTGTTTAAAATCTGCAATGTTTCTAGCTTGGTCAACTTAAAAAAAATCTAGAAATTATAATATTCATCCGTTAGATTCAAAATTATAGTCATAATAAAAAAGAGTCTCTATAGATTGTTGCAGCATATTTTGTTTCTTAAAAACATAATTTTAATAATAGATACATTGTTGTAGGAAAAGGCAACTCATTATCATTCCTTTCATGTTTAAGGAACATACTATTAAACAATTTTCAAATTGACATATCAAATCGTGATTAAAAAAATTTGAAAAATAGTCATTGGAAAGATAACAAAATTCTTCACAAGTTTTGTTTTTATTGTAAAGTGAAATTCTAAATAAAAAAAATTCCTTTGTATGTCGGAAGTTGAAGAACTTGTGAAAATACAGTTTTTTTTCTCATAAAACAAGCAAAAGTGTAACCCATCTTCATGATTTAACCCAACAAAGAATCTAATTTGATCCAGAGAGAGCATGTACAGAGGAGCACATGAGAAGAGTACAAAATCATTGTGCAAGAATTTTTCCATTCAAGTGTATTAAATATCAAGGATAAGATATCATGGATATATCTTACAAGTAATGGTTCATATTTTAAAATTAACTTTTGTTATGTTATGGAGATATTTATTTGTAGTTAGAAGAAAAGGATATGGTAGCATCCAACAACTAATAGAGTTTTGATAGAGTGAAAGTAGAGATCTCAAGTGAAGAATTTGTAGAAAAACCTTGCAGCAACACATGTTGTAATTACTTCCAGATGGATATTTGAATTAAGTGGAGAGGAAAAGTGTATTTCTCAAAAGAAAGTGAGTAGGTGTAGAGCCAAATAAGAGTAGAGAATTTCTTAGAGGGTTCCAGTGGAGAGAACCTATAATACCAAAATTCCATAGTTCAATATGAAGCTTGGTGAGGTATTGAGTGGTAGGTAGAGGAGACTTGTTATAGAGAGGGGATTGATGTAGATAACACTATACTAGGATATGTTCACAAAGGTAGAGGTGAAAATTTCTACTGAGGGTCATTATGAAGGTTCTAGAAGAAGTTGCAACAAAGTAAAGGAATTTTCCAAGGAAAAATGCATAAAGAGGATGACTCAAGAGGAACTTGAAAAAGGATTGGTTGAGTTAAGGATACAACTCAATTACATTGGAAAACTGCTACAAAGGAAAATAAGGGAAAACCATAGAAAAGGTTGGAATGTAAGGAAGAGAGTCAAGTGGCATGTAGTGAAACTGTTTGAAATAAATTCGAGCAGAAGCTTCAGGATTTTAAAGCATCGGTTGAATTCTTTGCTAAAGAAAGAGAAACTCAAAGGTGTAGAGTTCAGGAAAAGGCCACTGATAGAGGAGGAAGTTCACTTTTGTGAACTAGAGCAAGGAGATATCCTTAGAGAGGATAATGGAAAATGGAGACCCATTGAGAGTCTTGTGAACTACTTGGAAATTTCAGATCAGCATGATGATGTTCTGATAGAGGAAGAAAATGAGGCTAGTAAGCCTTATGTTTTTAAATATGATAATTTGTGTATGATTGCAGGTTGTGCGAGAGAAGAAGTTAGACAATCATATGGAACTATCATAAATACTACTAAAGATGGAGATATGCTTTCTGAAAGAATAGCAACAAAACAAAATCATTTCTTTTTTATGACGGGAGATGATATGTTATCTCATGAAGGTAGCCAAGGATATGGCTACACAAAACTTGCAAATCAAATTATTGAAAAGGTAGATGCTAATGAGTTTTTGATAAGGTGTTCAGATCAACACAAGAAGATGATTCCAAAAGAGCTTGATGAGAGACTTGATGTTGCATTAGAGTAGAGCAAGATGATACTAGGAACATCAACAAAGACTTTAGAGTCTCATAGCTTTACAACTGATCATTGGTTTGTGTTTGTAGGTGCTAAAGAAAGAAAAGGAAGACATATTCAAAATCATGTCAAAGAGAAGGAGGAGACAAAATTGTCGAATGAAGATGATCAATACCTAGATCACTTTTTATTAAGTGATGCATAGATGGAGGATCAGTTGTAGGAACTTGTTGTTATAGAGAACAAGGAAGAGGTTAAGAGACAACACTCTGATATAATGCTCACTGACTTTGATGAAGAACATAAGATGTTTGAGGATTGGTTGATCAATTCAAGCATTGATAATGGAGATTGCATAATTGAAAGTAAGAATCTTGAAGATATAATTCAGTTTTCTACAGAGTTGGATATCTCAAATACTTTGAAATGGAAATAGGAAGAATACATGTAGCATCTAGTCAACAACAACAACAAATTTTAGCAGTAAGTTTTTAATAGTATTTACTAGCCAAAGGATAGACTAGACATCGAGTATGAAGAAATGAGGATGTTTATGGTGAATATGTCTCAGAGAAGGAATACTGAACAAAATAAGACAATCAACAACAACATGGAAAATGGAAAGTTGCAGACAACAACAAGGCAACAAAAAGACAACAAGACAAGAAACCACCAACATAAAGTATGGGATTCAAGAGGACTCCAATATATGGAACTCATGATCCAGAGATAATAAAAAAATTTCGTTCCTTGGGAGTTTGATGTAGGAGCATCCTACCTCCAAAATAAATCAATTTTTACTACACTAAGGGGTCTTAGGTTTATCTGAATTTAATTGTGTAATTGACGAAAATTCCTATGTTTAAAGGAATTCTAGAAGACTTGTATTAGTTGTGGAATGCATTGTAATTAAGTTGGATATCGAGAGTTGTGAGGACTTAGATAGATCTTAGGGTTGGTTGTATCTCTCTTGAGTGAATTGTCGATCTAGAATCGTGATTTAGTGAATCTAGAGGATCCTATGGATTTGTCTGAGAGTTTTTAGGATCTAAAATAGTTGTAGATTCAGAATCCTTGTGTATTAAAATTCTAAGCCTACAAGCATAAGGTGTGGCCAAATAAATGTAGAATAGGCCAAGGAGTGTGAAAAATCGAATGAGGAATCAGGCCAAGAGTGTGGGAGTGTAAAAGGCCATCAAAGGAGAGAGAGGCCTATTGTAAACTCTGTACAATATTGTATGACTGTTGAATGAAACCACTCTTTTTCGAGTGTTATATGGAGTTGATCAATTGAAGATATATGTCTGAATTGTGTGAGTGTTTAAATCCATGCTATATTGAGCGATGCAGTTTTTAATCTATGAACACTGAGAAATCCCTCTTATTATGTGTGTGCAGGTTCTACCATTAGAACATATTTCTTACATTGCAGTTTTGGTTGAGATTGACCATCGATCATTGAAGATATTTATGTCCCAATTATCAGTATGCACCAATTGGGTTCGTAGATTGGATCAGTTGAAGTTAGAATGAGGAAATATCGAGTCTCATTTTGTGTGCAGGTTCTAAGATGGCTTAACCTTTGTATGAAGGAATGAAGAAACAATAGTCATCCGATCGATATCGACATTCGATCATGACCGTCAATTGTTATGCACAAACTTTTTGTTTATGTGCTAAGAGTGGGCGGATGGATTTAGATCTCACCTAGCTAGATCAACGATTGGATCCATTCTTGCATTTGAGTCTGATATGATGGTAAATGATTTCATATTTAGTATATCAGAGTGTGATGTTAAAGAAGTACTCCACGAAGGGAGGTATCATTAATGGTCAAGATCAATCATAACATGGACAAGATCAATTGCTGGAAGTGAATCTTCAAATAAAGAGATCAATGATCATAAAGAATCAATGTGGAGAATTGTTATTGTGAATTTCTATCTGAGAAATAGAACATCATAAATCCCACTAGAGAAGAGACTTGACCAATGGTGGAGATTTGTTCAGAATGGCTTAGATCGAGGGATCATAAGAGGATGCATGGAAACATCCCATTGACTATCAGAGTGGGGTGATCGAAGTTCAATAGTTGAAACAACTTTGATAGAGAAACATCGATCAATGATTGAGATATTTTTGGAGATGAATAGATCTATGGCTATTAGAGTGACCCATGGTAGAGGATGAAGACGGGATGAATGGAATCAATAAATGAGAATGTGACACATGGAATCCACGTGTAGTTTCCTACAATGAAGGTATGGCACACGAAAGTGGATATTAGTGATTGGTGACCGTAGATATTATGGTAGATCAATGGTGAAGAAGCCGCAATTGTTTGGAGTTTGAGAGGGAGGAAAAATATTTTCAGAGTGACAGTTTCATAATGTTGCAGCTGACAGGAGTTCGACAGTGGAACTATGAATAAAGTAAAGTGGATTTTAAATCCGGACCATCCATCAAGATGATTCTATAAGCCAGATCAATCGTCCATTGGAGTAGTTTATTTGGAGTTTGTTCCAAGGTAAAAGGTATAGAGGGAAGGAAATGAAGAATATTCCCTTGTTGCATCTATTGATGTGTATATATATAAACCGTTCAATCATGATAAATTGAAGGCCAATATTATAAGATGAAATAGTCTGAGGCGCATTATGGATCGTCCATTTTGTGACGGCCAACGGTGGATTTCTAAAAGGAGAAATTTTTTTATGGTCTACAGAGAATTACCCTTGAGAATGTGAGCACTTGGTTGTGGCATTTGGTCATATGATGACAGGGGTAGAAGAAGTGGGGATAACAATAAATTTTAAACAACATATTTAACACTTGGTCTTATGAGTTTGGAGTTCTAGTGACTGATGTGAAAACAAAGTTTAGGAGAACTACGTTCGGATGAAATTTGGGTCCGCATGAAGGTTAAAGAGTAGTTGTACTTAAGAACCGCAACATAATTAAATCGAAGAGTTCAACATATTGTGGGTTTAAGGTAGGGAGGTCATCAATGCCATTGTTTTATAGATTTGTATAATTTAAATTGTTTTTTTATAATTTATTAATGATAATTTCAACTTTTTCTCATTAAATATTTTCAGAAATGTTTTATAATTATATTTATCAATATTCAACTACATGTCTGGTTGTGTCTATAGTACACATTTCTCTACTTTCAATCATTTTTTTTTATCTTTTTGCTCAAAATTTGCCTCCCGACAATCCTACTTAAATCAAACTAGATTCAAGTGTTTATAACACCATAGTAATCTTCCCCCACCTCGTTCATGCAATGCTTAAGAAATTTCTTAACCTCCCCTAATTCACAAGAAATGCACTTTCTACACAATCAATGCACCATCTTACTCTGGGTAGACACCACAACACTAAGCCATAAGAAGTAGAAAGATAGTCAATATTTTATATAATAGAAAGAGCACATCCCCTTCAATATATGCATTATCTATGAATGTTTCCTATTGCAAAATCCATACATATTTCTCATGCTACAATTACATTGACTCAATGCACTTCTCTTATGGGTTTTCAGGTATAACACTCACAAAACTATCAAAGTCATGCAATTGGCATAGTCATAGCTAGTGTGAAAATGCATAAATTCAACTTCATAACATTCTATGACTTTCTTATAAGTATTGGTAGGATAAATTTAGTCGTTCACTAATTATTGATTAACCTAATGTTGTTTTTTCTATGTGAGTAGAATTCAAAAAAATTAGACGAGTGTTTAGGTAACAAATCAAAAACTCATCTTTTCATTTTTTCTCGCTTTCAACATCTCCTTAAATATTTTGTTATCTTACACATTCATAAATTCACTTTAGCACTTCTTAATTGAAGAGGTATTCAACACATTCAAACACATGACAATGGGCTTAAAAATTCTTTCAATTGAAGTGTACTCTCCACCTTGTGCTTGCAAGTGATCTTCATCGATCATAAATAATTGAAGGTATGAAATACCTCCTTTGGGACATCTAAATTCAATATACGGTTTCCTATTTTCATGCAAATTTGTCACAAAAAAAATTAATTTACTTAGGTAAATAATGGACTCGTTTCAAGTACTAAACATCTTTTATATTTTTGTTTCTTAAAATTTCCATTTCAGTATATTTTTCAACCTTTTAATTTTGAACATTTACTTCAAAATGTATCATTTTCTACTATCATTCACTAGTGCACATAAGAGAAGGACCTAAAGACTCTTATACCAAAGTATGATCTCCACCTTGTGCTCACAAGTGATATTGGTGGATCAAAAACAAGTACAAGTTTAAAACACATCATTTTTCACACCATAATCAAACTAGCACTATTTCATGATGTCGAGCTCATCCCTCTAAAAATAAACTAAAATTAAATATTTAATTGATTTAATAATATTTCAAGGTATGTTTTAGGGGTGAAATATTGCTAGTTCGCTATTTTTTGAAAAACTATATTTGCCAATTTGGTTTAAATTCACCTACTTTTTAACATAAATATGATTAAATTGATAATATTCGTCGAAAAGTTACAAATTTTAATGATGAATTATATTATTTTTATGGAATATTTGTTGGATCATGTTGTCATTGATGCCAATGGTTTGATTACTTGGGAGATTGTTGGATCATATGTCATTGATGTAAATGGTTTGGTTTGATTGATGTCATTGGTTGATGTCAAGTAATTGATTGATATGATTCCCTTG
>SNQJ01S0075168.1:42082-57478 GCA_010110895.2 Picea sitchensis | reverse complement strand
AATCCCTTCAAATCCTCACACATATCTCTCATATATCTTGGATAAGATATTCCAACCAAATCTCCATGATATTCTCCTTGGAATGGGCTTGAATTATCTCCTCAAATATTGAAATGGTGGAGGAAGTATTTGAGAAGTCCTTTTGAATTAATCCTTCTCATATTCCTACACAGTACAAAGCTCACACTTTTTTGAGATATATATGGAAACATGTCAATTTTCTAACATTTAATCACAAATTCCTTTTTAATACTAAAATGAATAAAGTGGAAAATAATAAGGTGAAACCCAAGTATATTTATGAAATGATATTGTGAAAGGTTAATGGGGTGATGAAATGTGGAGAATGATGAAGGGAAAGATGGATGAAAATAGGACATTTCTGAGCCCCAACATACCCCCCAACTTAACTTGTTGCATGTCCTTATGCAACCATGCATGGATCTTCTCAAGAAATTTTGGCATATGAATGTTGTCTTTGAGTGATGATAATGAATGTTTCCATGATGGGATTTAAATGAGTAACAAATGACATTTTCTTATGGCTGGTTCTTGTGTGACAACCATGAATATAAAGAATGTTGGTTCTCATGTTATCAACATTCATGTCGTTATTTGTTCTCTTGTTGTTATGATAATAATTTTCTCATGTTCTTACTGGAAAATATATGCTATCAATATTCATAAGGAAACATCACTGAGTATAAAAAATCCCTTTTTTGTATATGTGTGAATCATGCCAATATGTATAACAAGGCTTATGAAGCAAAGTGCAACAAAGTTTCATTGGAAAAAAAATGTTGGAAAAGAAATTTTCATAACTGTTAAATGAGACAAAAAAATGGAATGATGGTACTGGAAAAATGGAGTGATGATAGTGAATAAAGTCCCCTACCCCCCAACTTAACGTGTTGCATGTCCTCATGCAACGTGGACTAAGTCATAGAAGTGAAAAGGAAAGGGAACTTGGTGAGGGAATTTTCCAAATTATTCATTGCTAGCAGTTGAGGAGTTACATGATTAAAGTTTAGAAAATAGCATACCTCCACTTACCCAAAATGTTGATGAAATATGCAATAGGAATATGGTTGATGGGACTGCTAGAACATGTAAGATGCCACTGTTGTAGCATCATGTGAAAAGTGACTGCTTTTTTTGCGGCGACTGTTGTCTGTTGGATCAAAAAATTTGAAGTGGAGGAATCTGATTTGCTATTGAAGGAATCATGGAAAAGACAAAGAATGAAAGTGGAACTGTGGTACGCTCATATGGCTGAAGTCATGCTACTATAACTGCTGATAGAGTCATGAAAAGTGTATAGTCGTCTCCCACTGATAAACATGACGGTACAATTCTAATCATGTGAATGGATGTGTCGATGTCGAGCATGAAGAGAAGTCATTGGATTACCGACCAATGATGAATGTTGTTAACTAATACGAGGCAACTCATGATTGATGTCAATGAGTGCCAAGGTAACCGAGTACATCTTGTGAAGTGCAAATGAATGAGCTAATGTCAAACCACTTGCAAGATCTGACGATCAAGGGACATTGATGTATTCCCATGATTGTCAATAAGAGAACTTGTCATTAAGGCATGCAAGCCTCCAGGTATTCAAAATGGAATCTAGTCTATATCCCAGATAAGGTGTTGAGGTCGATGGGGCAAGACTTGTTGAAAGGTGGGCCTTAAGGAATCCCACATCAATCAACACGAGTTATGATAAAAAGAGTTGTAGGACTATAAATGAAAACATATCAGTAGTAACAGTGTGTATGGAAAGACAATGTAGTCATAGAAAGAGAGCTAGATAGTTTTATTGACAAGGAAAACTAAACTGAAAAAGCTAAAGAGATGTATGCGACTCAGAAAGATAGGCGTGTGCGAAGTTATGAAGGATAATTCAATGGAATATGGGATTCAACACAACGATGAACAATCTCCTTTGAAGGAGAAATGGAGGAAGACATTCATGACGCAAATGGGTTTATGGAAAATGTTTTTGTTTAACAACAAACATCATGATATTTATGATGAGAAACAACTCCTTCAAGCAGTTAATAAGACATGTTTTTTTCTTCAAAATTTTTTGTTATTTTTGAAAATCACTTCAACAGCAAGATGTGATCGACCGCGCTCCTGAAAAAACTTACTACAAATCCTGCATGAAAACTTGTGAGATGGTTGAAAATATAACATGCAGAAAGACAGACAAATGCAATAAAGTAAAAAATAAAATGTGTTTTATACTTCTTGTCGTGATTGTTGTGTGTGCACGCTTGTTTCATCGTTGATTGCTTGCTTAATGTAAAAACGCAAAAACATGTTTCCATTTGTTTTCAGCAATTTATAAAAATGTCCACTTGCAATGTTATTTGTTTTTGTTTTTAATTTTTTTAATTTGTTTTATCTTTTATGGTGTATTATTATTTTATTTTTTAATGATTTTTTTTTTTGGGTATATTTTCAAAGAAAATAAGATTTAAAACAAATTTTAATTAATTATATATATATATATATATATATATACAATTTTTATTTATTTTTGTATGTCTTGACCTAATTTTATTATTATTATTATTATTATATATATATATATATATATATATATATATACCCTAAAACAAAAGAGATAAAACATTTTTTTAAACAAATCTTTATAATAAACAAACAAACAAAAAATTCTATCTTTATAATGAAACAAACAAACAAAAAAATTCTTTGTTATTATAATCTTTTTAAAATGAAGAAATAATAAAAAAAAGAAAATAAAATAAACAAAATTATTTTTTCTTCATCATAAAACAAAACAAACAAAAAAAAATGGTCGTGTATACTTGCATCAAGAGTCAGAGCAATCGATTCGAAGAGCAACGATCGCCCTTTGTCCTGCAATTTCTGGAGGGGTCGTCTCTACTGAGCTTAAGTTGTAGGGAAAAGCGCCTAAGGAGATAGGGAGATCAAGCCAACTGAGTGCCATTGAAAAAAAATAGAATTTTGAATCGCTGAGTACCGATTTTTATCACCTGACAGTCTAGAAGTTCATATCTTTTCTTTATAGCTGAACTTGTTTTTGCAGTTTCCAATTCCTCCTCATAGTCAAAGGAAACATATGTTATATTTTCCTTCACATCTCGTACTATATCACGTTCTGCAGTTGTCGTAAAAGAGTACCCATGCTCAGTAAGAATATTCATTAATGAATCAGTCAGTTCACTCCCAACAAGGTCCAGTCTGAGGATGGCGTGAGGCAAAGCATATCCCTCATAAATTGGGACACTATGTGTCACACCATCACCAGAGTCCAGTACAATACCGGTTGTATGCCCACTTTCATATAAATAAAGTACTACTTGAATGGAAAGTTGGAGGCTCTCCCGTCAATTATTTTTGAAGCGTGAAAGGGATGACCTTATATTCACCATTACATTTAATGCAATAATAATCAATCCTGTAACAATTCTCGCTCTCTGTTTCATCGAGGAATTCCTAGAAGTAGTTGAACCCATCTCCTACGGTGGATTGTTTCATGGAATATACCAAGCTAAGTACATTATAGGGACCTAGTACACATGTCCAGTCTTCCACTATTTCCCAATTTGAAAGGAGCAACTCACTCTTGCGGTGGAAGGGCTGCCTCCCGGCCTTGGTCTCTTCCGGCCTTTAGCACCATCGGACGTGGACTTTATGTTTCCCTTGCCCAGAATCATCATGCTCAATCTTTGTGATTCTCGCCATTGTTGTGGACTACCCACATTTGAGGTGCATGAAGTTGTCCACAACCATGCTCTCCATCCATTTTTCAAATCAAATTAATGAGACAGTGTGTAGACCCGATTATTTCTATTTTCTACGATGAGCAACAAAACACATCCTAGGGAAAAAAATTGGAGGCTCTGCCATGATGAGTAGCAAAACACTTCCTCGGGAAACTAAAACATATATGGTAGGCACATTGAAAGTTTCAAACATCAAAATGTTGGGCATTGTAACTTCCATCAACTCTTCTTACCAGTCTGTCACTTTCCATTTTTTCTTTGATGGGTTTTTAGGGGAACCTTAAAGTAATTACCCAGCAGAAGCATATTCATTCTTTGTTCAGGAAAAATAGGCGAAGTTATCATGGCCAATCCATGAGAGACGTTTTCTAGTGTGGAGTTCCAAGCACAGTCCCTTTGATCGATAATAAACGAAGAACTTATACTGAAGACGTGAAGTGTATATACACCAAATCATATCACATCCTGAGTGTGTATGAGGTCACCGATGGATGAGGAGTGATTGATTGAGTCCATTCAAGTTGAAACGTCTCTCAGGGATGGAGCGATCCATCGGACACTTGATAGGTCGTTTGAGGTGAGGCGGTCCACCAGATGAGTATTCTGGGGAGGCTAGTTCCAATTGATTCTGGGAGATACATATGCAGATCAACCCAATGTTCATAATATTGGATTTGCGTACCCTCATGGCAACTTGTAACCCCATTCTGCCAATAAAAATCTTCAAAAAAATTGCTAGGTAATTGCTTGGCAGCTTCAATTCCAGGGGTGGATTCATTTGGCCGGGTGAATGTTGTATATCTTCTTCAACATGGTTCTCTTCATTTTAATTATAGCATGGGAGTAATTTGAAAGAAAATGTTCCTGCACAGATAAACAATTTCATTCTGATCAGATAAATTAAAGTCCAATGCTAGTGAAGCCTAGTTGAAACTGAGTTATTGATTGACTGCCTTCATCTTTGATTCCCTAATGAGGACATGATGGTAAGAAAAATAGAAACTTAGACCTACCTTTGTCAAAAGCATGGTGTGCAAACCAAAAATAAACCAAGATGAAGTTTAGAACGAGAAGAGTGTGGTCATGAATTTTTTTCAACTGTTGTTTCAACTTGGAGTTTCAGTGTAAAAAAAAAACTCTTATTTTGCAGGAATTGCAGACCTTATTCATTTGTATTATTATTATTATTATTATTATTATTATTATTATTTTATTTTTTTTTCAAAAGAATAAAATAAAATGTTATTTTGCAAAAACAATTACTAGCAAATGGAAGACGAAAAGTAGATTAGGATTTCTTTTTTTGTTTAGTCACCTTACTTTTTGATCCTTGCGATCACATGAAGCGCGGAGGACAACATACTTATTCTAGCAAAAAAACTTGAAAATAAAACCCTACCTACACTATGCTAATTAGAAATGAGAAATTAGTTACGTGTAATCAAATAGTCAATGTAGTCATGCACAAAACAGTAATAAAAATATTTTATCTTTCAATTTCGCAAATGATAGTCGGGAATATGTATGCGTGCAAAATTAGTTGTTTATATTTTAAATTAACAAAATAAAAAGGAAAACTAAGTGGAACTAACCTAGTACTTGCTTGAAACTAGCGTTCGATCAAGATTTCATAGGTGTAATTTGTCTTACTCAGATCATTTTGCAGCTCCTCGCTATCCTCCTCGACCTCTTGTGTTCCTAATGGTTCTTTATTAAATATGCAATGTTCTTCATATGTTGTTTCTTTGTTCACCTCAAAAGGAGTGAATAATCTTTCGGCTGCTGTCAAGATCTCCTCTTCCAGAGAAGAGGAGACTCCGAATTTTGTTACAATCTGAGTAAGTTGTTCAAAGATTAAATTCATTGTTAAATCATGTTAAAAAAAGGATTCTTACAACACCTAAATCAAAATGAAAAATCTTAAAAAACGTTCTTGCTAAAACATAAAAAAATTATTCTTCACAGTTGCGGAAATTAAAATGTTCCTGATAATTGGTAGGGACAGGCAAGAATCTACACTAAAGAAGCTCTATGACCCTTAGAACCAACACATGTAGATCACACTTGCATAAATTTAAACTAATCTTGCAGAAATTGAAATTTGCAGAAATTGAAATCACTTCTACCTAGTTGGTAGATAGAACATGAGGAGTCTCCTCTCATGAGATTCTATGTCCCCTTACCAACATGTCTAGATCACACTAGCAAAAATTGAAACTAATCTTAGAGAAATTGAAATTTGCAGAAATTGAAATTACTTCTACCTAGTTGGTAGAGAGAACATGAAGAGTCTCCTCTCACACGATTCTATGTCCCCTTACCAACATGTCTAGATCACACTTGCATGAATTAAAATGAAAACGAAACTAATACCCCTATGCATCATCCAAAGGTAGGCATTGGCACAAGCGTTTTACTTGTTGCCTACATAGGTTCCTACCTTCCGTTTTCAATACCCATCCTCCAAAGATGCAACCCCTGCAAAGGGACAACAATTGTAACAAAAGGAATGGCAATTGTTTCGTTGAAATGAACAACACTACCTACAAATGGAACATCAATTGTGACAAGGAAACGATAGTCATTATATTGGGCCAAACTAATGTTGTATTAATTGAGTTGTAGTACTTGACCAACTATTTAATTTGTCAACCTGGGGTTCGTAAACTGACGAAGCACATGCAAAGTATATGCAAGATTGAAGCAGGACTAATCTAATCTAATGTTTAAGATGCAACTGAAATTGAATCATTAATCTAGCACACGACTAAAATTGAATCATTAATCTAATGCAAGGAAGTGAAACACACAACTTGGAATTGAATTAATCTAGTTGCGTAAATGAAATTAATCTAAGAATGGGAAATTGCGTAAATGAAATTGATCTAGAAATGGAGAACTACATGAAAGAAAAGAAAATACAACATGTGAAGAGTTGAATGACACAACAACATATGTGAGCTCATGCCAATGAAGAAATATTACATTATAATAATCAAATCAATCTTCATAACAAAATAATGGAAGCATGAAAACCAAATCCATGAATCAAAGCTAAGAATCAAAGCTAAGAATCCCTTTCTCTTTCAAATCCTAAGGACTACTACTAAATGACTACAAAATAACTCTAAATTACTTGAATGTTCTAATTGAATTCTTTCCTACTTGAATCCTCATGAAGAGAGAGCACTCTCTTTTATACATGAGAGCCTTTAAGATAAGATAACCATCTCATTATTACAGATCCACTTTTCTCTCAACCTATTTCCCATTATTACAAAATATAATCCCTTCAAATCCTCACACATATCTCTCATATATCTTGGATAAGATATTCCAACCAAATCTCTAGGATCATCTCCTTGGAATGGGCTTGAATTATCTCCTCAAATATTGAAATGGTGGAGGAAGTATTCGAGAAGTCCTTTTGAATTAATCCTTCTCATATTCCTACACATTACAAAGATCACACATTTTTGAGATATATATGAAAACATGTCAATTTTGTAACATTTAATCACAAATTCCTTTGTAATACTAAATTGAATAAAGTGGAAAATAATAAGGTGAAACCCAAGTATATTTATGAAATGATATCATGAAAGGTTAATGGGGCGATGAAATGTGGACAATGATGAACAGAAAGGTGGATGAAAATAGGACATTTATGATCCCCAACAGTCGTACGTGACCCCTCTATTCCACATGTGAGTCTGGTCGGCAAGCTATCATCATCTTGCATCATCAACGAATCATGTCATAAATATATATCCATAATCATATCATCTAATCAAATGCACAAATGCCATATATACAACAATCAAACCCCAATATTCCACTCCTTGACTCGATACAGAGTCCAAAGGGTCGCATCGATACCTATGCATCCTCGGGGTCCAAATCCTACACACTCAGGGAAAACCAAGTCAATAGCACCTATCTATGTCAATGCAAAAAAATAACATGTCATCAATTCATAATGCCTCATAATCATAATCAAATGCCCAAAAGTATAATAATCTGGATCACTTGCAAGCAAGTGTCATCAAAGAATAAGTTCTCTCAGTGCACGCAAGAGAGGGATGTTACAGATACTAGGATGAGAAAGGGTACAGTTATTTATCTTTGTATGTGTTCCATAGTGAAGAAGTGCATACAGGAGTGGTATTTTAAGAGAATAAAAGAGGAGGTAGGAGATTCTATAGGATCCATTTTGGGAAAAGTGTTAATGGAAAATACATAGTGA
Source organism: Picea sitchensis (assembly GCA_010110895.2). NCBI lineage: Eukaryota > Viridiplantae > Streptophyta > Pinopsida > Pinales > Pinaceae > Picea > Picea sitchensis. The sequence goes on along the minus strand of SNQJ01S0075168.1, from coordinate 49,450 downwards.
CTTTCCCTTTCTTTGTACTTTCTATTCATAATCGAAGAAAAGTGCACAAAGCATACTTCTCACCTTCTAGTTGGGTTTCCTAGAATACATATTGTGTTCAGTGTGTTGATGGTGTTTTCACTAGCTATTCTCTTTAATTTTTGTATTTCTATTCTTTCTAAAAATCCGAGCAATAAGATAATAATAATAAATATAGGATCTAAGGGAATAAATTTCATAATATAATGTTTCAAAATGTTACAACATCTATTGTGATGAACTATTCCATTCAATTATTTATAGTAGTTTACATTTCATATTAATATCCAAGCAATTTTATTTGGGGTGTTTGTGGAAAGTTACAAAATCCAATAATTGGGTTAACAAGTAAGCCACATAACTCTAGTCATCATCGCTGGTAGTTGTGTATATTAATAAAAATCGTCAATATGTACAGAAACAAATATTTTTAAGGTTGGAAGAGAAAATTGTGTCTCTAGAAAACAAGTTAGGGCCTTTAAGAGAGTTTGGTGGATTTGAATCAAAAGATATATTTTATGAGAAATTGGGAGAGAGTGAAGGCCCAAAAAGGAGTTGAGAAAATATCCCAAGAAAGAGAAACCAAGTTCCAGTTCTATCACTCCTTCACAAAATCTATTTAAAATGGAATAAAAAGTGTACATCAAACCTTATGAATGTGATATTGATGTTATTAATTTGAATCCTTGGTTTCAATTGTTATAAGTGTATTTCAATGTCCATAACATATATCAAGAGTATAATTTTTTTTTTGCCAAAATGAAACTAGTGGGACGTGCACTAACCTGGTGGAAAATCCACATTGAGACACTTAAGCTAGAGAGTGATTCACTAGTAACTAAATGTGAGGATTTGAAAACCGTTATGAAGTCCTAGTTCTACTCTAATGGGTATTTATAGGAACAATGGATCCATTGGAATCACTTTAGGAAGAGGAAAGGGTAGTATGCAAGGTTACACCATCAAATTCAAGAATATGGATATCATGTTGGATATATATTTCAAGAACCCGAATTTACTTCTCAATTGGATTATACATGGTCATTTGTATAATAAAGTGATTCTCCTCAAAGGAAGGAACATTGATGAGGCCTAAGTGCAAGATCAATAACCTGAGAACATAGTCCATAGGAAATGATATCGAATTAAAGCAAAACATATATACCACCAAGATGCTTCCAAGCAGGGTTAGAACAGATGGAAAGGAAAATACAGGAAGATGAAAGACATTGTATATTAGTGTAAGGATATGAACAACCATTGTAAACAGTACAATATATATGGATACAATTAATATAAGCAATGGAATATACATATAGAGTTCAATCCAATGAACTATAATAAGGATGAGAAGAAGAAAAACATATTAGGAAGGGATTCGAGAAACTAGGTAAAGAGCAGCTCAAATGTGGATGAGGATATTGTGCACGCTTCAGTGAAAAATGAATTGAATATGAGTTAACTTCATCACAAGGAGGATAAGGATATTGAAAAACTCTTCCATATGTATATCTAAGTCAAAATAACAAAGATAGGTGTTGTAAAACCCCCATCCAACCAGGTCGGGCCATGCTACCTACTAGAACCACTTAATTTCATTTGCAGGAAATAGAAGACTTAATAAATTAAAAACAACAACTACTTGATGTTAATATAAATTTATAATGCATATTGAAATAGACATAAGCCTTCTTCTACAATAAAGATCCTTGCGGAATTAATAACAAAACATGCATGAAACAAACACATGCAATTCTTATAAATATCAAGACATGTACAAGATACACAGCATAAAGATTAACATAGAAATGGTACTTATCTTTTTATGAGAAGACAACCAACTATGTGCTGACCTTCCATGAACCTCCCAGCCTTAGACCACACTGCTCATCACTCTTAGCAGTGGGTCTAAGGCAAGGGATTCCTAAGCTAGGATAAGACTACAGGAAGTCACATAGTACATTAGGACCTCTCATTCCCCACATGCATGTCCCACCCCGGGAAGTACACACCTTCATTATCCAACAGTCCACCAACTACTCCACTTCCCTTCCAGGGCTTTAGTAACATCATGGATAGAAATTATAAAATCTATGTAGTTGTTGCTCGGATACTTCCAGGAAAATTCACTTCCCCAACAACCTCTCTCACCCGAAGAGAGTTTCTCACAGGCCTGACAACCTTCTTCTTCAATCCATGAGCTTGAAATCCCACCGCTTCAAACCCACTGGCCTGATAACCTTCTTATTCTTTCCAACTCCTAATTCAAATGGGTATGGGTGATGGAAGGAACAGGATGGATAGGAAATATAAAATCTATGTAGTTGTTGCTGGGATACTTCCAGGAGAATTCAATTCCCTAGAAACCTCTCTCACCTAAAGAGAGTTTCTCACAGGCCTGACAACCCGCTTCTTCAATCCACGGGCCTGAAATCCTGCCTCTTCAAACCCACAGGCCTGATAACCTCCTTCTTCTATCCAAATCATAATTAAAATGGGTATGTGTGATGGAAGCAATGGAACTCGGGCATGGAACAGATGATGGAAGAAACATAAAACGTTAAGGCAGGGTACGAAATCAAGGGAGTAGTGCGTGCAAGTGACAAGGATTGACCATGAAAGAGTTCAATGATGGAAACAATGAATGGTGCTTGAATGCATGAGTGCATGGGGAGAATGGAAAGAATGGCTGACCAACCCCCAAAATGAACTTATTTCCCACATAAAACTAGATGTCCCAAATCATATACTTGTCCTAATGAAGATGCATGAGCTCCACTTCTCATTCATTCCCCTTCTGCAAGAATTTAGGATAACATGTGTTATTTACTAAAACTTAGTATTTTTAGTAAAATATAATATAATATTCCCTTGGGGTTAAGCCATCAATATTATCCCTTTTTCCTAGCCTCTTAGCCCCTTCCCCTACCTAATGGAGCTTAGTCCCCCATAACTTTTTCTTTGTGGTCATTCTACATGCAACGATGTAATTTATATTAATGATATGCATAATTACATACACAAAAATGGGCTCACTGGAATAGACATCACATAAGCCTCCTCGCATATAATCACTTGGCTCACTATCCTACAAAACATGTTTATAGTTCAACAGGGTCTCAGCCTTAGGGTATTACAATCCCCTCCCCTTATTTGTGCACTGTCCTCGGTGCATCCTCTTTTCATAATATCAACAAGATTTCCAAAATATTAAAAAGTATGTGTGATCCAAGTGGCCACCCACCTTTTCCAGCTGGCTCAAAACAGGTTTCAGGTAATTTTGGTAATTTACTTTTTTTAACAGTTTTTCACTTCCTGAGTCGTTTTGAGGCCCTAAAAGATGTTTATTTGAGTAAAAAGGGGGAAAATATGTAAGTTCCTTTTATATTTCCTCCAAAATTAATCTCCTTGACGATACCTTTCGAACGGGATATCATACGCCCAAAACGAAGATCATATGCAAAAGTTATGACCCTGGGAAGTTGATGTACTAACTTACCCAAGTGGGGCCCACATGACTTTTTGCGCTTCATCTCCTAGGGTTAGGTTTTAGGATGTATAGGGTTTTTAGAATTCTTGTTTATTGTAAAAATTCCTTTAGAGCCTTATTTTAATCATTTTCTTGTGAATGAGTGCAACTGTCACATCTCTTCTCAAATATAAGCCGCCACCATTCCAACAAGCTTGTTTCCATTGCATTTTACAATTTAAGCTTATTTCCTTATTGAATAGAAAACCAATTTTATTGTATCTTAGTCATTTTTTGTTAAGAACCTGTTAATAATTTGTATTCATTTTTTCTTTCTCATAAAATGTGGATTAGTGGTATTAGAGCGGTCTTCTCCTTGTCGTCTTAATGCATGTCCCCAACGAGGCTGTAGTACAAAGAGTTGGGTCTCGAGCTTGTTTCTTTTGAGGAAAAAATCTCTCGCACACCCAAGCGACCTCTCATGGTAGGAGAAAATAAATATGATGGGATAGGAGATCCTTTCAAACTGTTAATTTAGGAATCCCTCACACAACAAAGGAATGAGATGATGGATAGTTTCGCATAAATCCTTCGGCGACTGCCAATAGGCGACGCATCTTCTTCGAGCGGAGGCGCCACCCCATTCAAGGTACAAATAAACTTCGATATTCCTATATTTAAAGGTTAGATAAATGCATATGCTCTAGACAAGTAGTTTAATCTACTAGAATGGTATTGTTTTGTCCATAACTTTTCGAATAAAGAAAATATCACTTTTGCACTCCTCAAAGTCGTTCCCCATGTCAAAGATTGGTGGGAAACTTTCTGTGAGAAAAATGAAATAGAGGAACCCTCATTATTTCCAATCATGGCCACCTGGAAATCCATCAGGGATGTTGTTAAGGAACAATACTACCCTGTCGGAAGTTATGATGACTTGTATACCAAATGGACCACATTGTGGAAAGAAAGAGACCAAGTAGTGCCAAATTTCACAAATATCTTCCATACCTTGTTCACCAATATGGGTATCAAATATTCAGAGTGACATCTAGTGATCAAGTAACGCGGTGCTCTACATAGAGACATCCATACTGAAATGGAACTTCTAGACATCTCATCCTTGGGCGTGACCTATCGATATGCCATAAAAATCGAGCAGAAGCTCAAACAAAAGACACCACAATTTGGGCCTGGGAACCCCTCACAACAAATTCTAGGAAAGGGCGGCCTCAACCCACAAAAAAAAGGATAGAGAAAATATGGACAGTATCAGGACAACTAGTCCAAGCCGCAAGAAAATAAGGACACTTTAAATACAAAGAAAGATACTGGGAAGTGGTGAAACTTCCATAAGAGCCCTTGGCATAATAGTGCTCACTACCGCTCAAAGCTGTCACTGGTGGCCAAAGTGAAAAACTATGAATTAGATGAGGGTTCTGAATCTGAGCCCCTACTAGAAAGGGGAAGACGAATCATTGACGTGGAACCTAGTGCCATTGTTTCTACTAGCAATCTCCAGCCTCGTGAACCATACGAGCCATAATAAGGAGAGCACCTCTTCCATTCACAGATGTGGGTAGAAGGAACCCCATTGCACTTCATCATTGATAAAGGTATCCAGAAGAACCTCATCTCAGCAGAGGTCATCAAGCGGTTGGCCCTGTCGACAACGCTGCACCCATAACCCTACACCACTGGATGGCTCCGCCAAGGAAGCGATCTCCACGTCATCCAACAATGTCGACTATCATACGACATCAAGCGCTTCAAAGATGAGGTATTGTGTGATGTTTCTCCTCTCGAATTTTGTGATGTTTTTTGGGCCAACCTTATTTATGGAAACGTCAGGTTGCATATGAGTCTAGGCCTTGTAGTGTTATTATTACTTTGAACAAGAAATTGTATAGGATACTCAAGGAAATCCCACCTAGTGTTATTTCCTTGATATCTATTAGGAAATACAGGAAGGTCATCTCTCAGATGGGGAAGTTTGTCTTCTTCATGATTCTCTTTCAGAATAAGTGAAAGACCACATCCACATCTAGGGTCTTTGCTACTAACCTCTCCACACAACAGAAGAAAGTAGATAAGATCATGGAAGAATAATCGGATATCTTCTCCTCACCTACCAGGGTACCTTTGCACTGCCAAGTCAATCACCCCATCGATTTGACCCCCGACGCACCTTTACCCAATGGGCAAGGCTATCGTTGATATTTGTTAGAGAATGAGGAGATCAAGCAATATATCCAAGAACTGCTCCACAAAGGGCACATCTGTCCTAGCTCATCACCTTGTGGGAGCCCAATCATGTTGGTACAGAAGAAATATGAAACCTCACGACTCTGCATTGATTACTGGGCTCTCAATAAAATCACAGTAAGAAACCAGTACCCAATTCCCTGAATTGAATACCTCCTTGATCAACTCATGGGGGCCAAATACTTCAGTAAAATTGATCTAAAGTCTAGCTACCACCGGGTCCCGATAGAATAGACAGATGTATGGAAGATCTCCTTCATGTCAAAGGAAGGCCTTTTTGAATGGTTGGTCATGCCCTTTGGTTTGAAAAATGCTCCAGCCACTTTCATGAGGATGATGGATGATATCTTGCAAGCATTCACCAATACTTTTGTAGTGGTGTATCTGGATGGAATTCTCATTTACAACAAGACTTTGACCGAGCACTTGCAACATATTCAGTAGGTTTTGCACACCCTGCGATAGCACAAGCTATATGATAACTTGGAAAAATGCTCATTTAGCATGGGCAGGGTCCATTACCTGGGATACATCGTTGATTAGCATGGAATACATGTAGATCTATCCAATATACAAGTCATTCGTGACTGGCTAGCCCCAACTACACTCACTGAGCTTCGGAGCTTCAGAGCTTCTTGGGCCTTGCCAATTTCTACTGTATGTTCGTGTTGGGATTTTTCCATATTGCATTGGCCCTCAGCCAAATAACTAGGGGTGTTGTTAAGGAGAAATTCACATGGGGTTGGTCCCAACAACAAGAATTCAATGATTTGAAGTAGTGTTGGTGCTTAGCCCCAATACTTTCACTACCAAACCTGCAACAACCCTTTGAAATTGAGACAGATGCTTCAAACTATGTTGTGGGTGTCATTCTCACTCAGCATGGCCACCCCATGGCCTATCATAGTGAGACACTATCATATATTATCTGTAAGTACCCTACTTACGGCAAAGAAAGGTACTCCATTGTGAAAGTCTACTGCCAGTGGAGACATTACATTCTTGGGAAGGAGACAGTCATCCACATTGATCATAAGCCACTGGAGTTCATATAGACACAAGGAAAATTGTAGAATGACCGTCATCAAAAGTGGTCCACATACTTGCAGAAATTCCACCTCAACATCAAGTATAAAACATGAAGCACCAATCACATTGTTGATTTCCTCAGCAGACTGCCAGTCGTGACACTCACCATGGTGCTAGACTCTTACGGCCATAAGACCTCTAGATGGCCCCAACTCTATGAGACAGACCCAAACTTCGCCACCACCTACCAAATGTTCGGTGCAAATGCAGATGTCAATAATTTCCATCTTCAGGATTGGTTGTTGTGTCATCTGGGCCATATATGTGTTCCATCAAGCGAGCGAGCGAAGATGATCTCGGAATCCCACTACAATCGGGTGGCAGGACACTTTAACGTTGAAAATACAGTGGCGATTCTATAGAAACATTTCTACTGGCCTAAAATTCGAAAGGAGGTCAACAAGTATATCAGGTCCTGTTGGTTATGGAGCCTGATTATCTTCCTGATTCAGAGGTCCTTGATTTCAGCAGTGTTTATACCCCATGAAGTATTTACACCCCAGAAGTATGTACACTCTTCCACGCGG
>SNQJ01S0075168.1:7877-34775 GCA_010110895.2 Picea sitchensis | reverse complement strand
GTAGACACCAAAAAGAAGTGGGAGCAAGGCATGAAAGAGGAAATGGATTCCTTTGAAAATAACCAGACTTGGGACTTGGTTCAATTGCCTGTGGGAAAAAGAGCATTGCAGAATAAATGAGTTTACAAGTTGAAGGAAGAAGATGGAGGAGAAAAGCGGGACAAGGCTAGACTTGTTGTAAAGGGGTTTGCACAAAATAAAGGTATAGATTTTGATGAAATATTTTCTCCTTTTGTTAACATGACTTCAATTAGGACTATTTTAAGTCTTGTGATAGTAGAAGATTTGCATGTTGAACAGTTAGATGTAAAAACAACTTTTCTCCATGGGGATTTGGAGGAAGAGATTTATATGTAGCAACCACAGGGGTATGAGGTCAAAGGGAAGGAGAATTTGGTATGCAGGTTAAAGAAGAGCTTCTATGGACTAAATCAAGCTCCAAGGCAGTGGTATTTGAAGTTTGACAGGTTTATGACAGAACGGGGTTATAGTAGATGTCATTCTGATCACTATGTTTATTTTTAAAAGCTAGAAAATGGAAGATTTATTATCTTGCTATTGTATGTAGATGACATGCTTGTTGCAGGGACTAATATGCAGGATATAAATGTGCTCAAGAAGAAATTATCCAATTCATTTGTGATGAAGGATTTGGGTGCTGCATGGAAGATTTATTATCTTGCTATTGTATGTAGATGACATGCTTGTTGTGGACTAATATGCGTGATATAAATGTGCTCAAGAAGAAATTATCCAATTCATTTGTGATGAAGGGGATTTGGTGTCGCAAAGAAAATCCTGGTATGAGAATAACAAGACAGGAAAAATCGCAAACCGGATATTGTCTCGTGGTGAGTACACAGAGAAGGTGTTGAGAGGTTTAGAATGCATAAACCGCTTAGTAGGACCTTTGGCCAACCATTCTTCAAATTAACTAAGGAAATGTGTCCCAAGACACGAGGAGGAGATAGAATACATGTCCAGTGGTCCCATATTCGCCTCATAGCTAGCCTTGATGTATGTAATGGCTATAGTACATAAGACTGGGCTATTGCAATGTTGGAGTTGTGAGTAGGTATATGAACAATCTAGGTAAAGAACATTGGGAGGCAAAGTGGATTCTCGGTATTTGAGAGGTACTACTACACATGCATTATGTTTTGGAGGTTCAAACACTTTTCTATTGTGGATATGTTGATTCATATAATGGCAGTGATAAATCCAATGGTGAGGAGCACTGTGGTATGTTTTGAATAGTAGAACAACAAGTATCGATTTCAAACCGCAGGGTTATTGTTTCACTTTCATCAACATATGTAGAGTATGTTGTTGCTACACAGTCTAGTAAAGAGATGATTTGGTTCAAAAGGTTTATGGAGGAATTGGGAAGAAGTAGGAGAACAACAAGTTGTACTGTGGATAAATGAGTGCCATTCACCTTGGAAAGAACTTCACCTTCCATTCAAAGACTAAGTAACATATTAATTGAGGTACCACTTCATATGATCTACCTTGGAAGATGGATAATTGAAGATGGAAAAGATACACACCAGACAAAATCCTACAGACATGTTAAAAAAAAGTGTTAATCAGGGAAAAATTGAGTTCCTTCTCAATTTAAGTTGGTCTTCAAGAATGAACATGAAAATGAGAAATTTGCCGTGTCCAAGAAGGTTCGTGAGTCCGGAAGCATTATACAACAAATCTGGTGGAGTTGTTGAGATTACAATCTCCCAAGTGGGAGATTGTTGGTTGGAGCCCGACACCTTCCCGATTCAGAGGTCCTCGCTTTCAAAATTGCTTATACCCCATGAAGCATTTACACCCCAGAATTATGTACACTCTTTCCAACCCCGGAGTACAGAGGGGGGGTACCCCCTTTGCGGGGTCCGGGGAGGCTATCCCCCTGGCTGGGGGGTCTGGGGACAAGCAGGCCCCCAGCGGGGGTTCGGGGGCGAAGCCCCCGAAGCAAAAAAAGCCTTGTAAAAGTATATTGTAATTTCATTGTAAATCTAGACCATTCATTATAAGGTCGCAGATCTAACGATAGAGATTATGTTAGGGTTTTTTTCCCTAGAAGGAAGCCCTCTTTTATGAGGGAAATGTATCACGACTATGGATGATGGTGAATATTGTATTCTAAGAGAGGAGACTGTGAGAGAAAGAAGAGGAAGTTACAACGGGTTTTTCTATAGGTTGTATCCCTTCATTTGCTAGATAATAATAAAGGAAGGACATGGAAATTTCTCTGGTGGATGTAGCCCACACTGGGTGAACCACATAAATCTGTGTCTCTCTTGTATTGTGTGTCTTCTGTGTTTTGTTTATGCATTTGTTTTATTTTATTGCTCCGCGTTCCTGTTTTTCTAACAGGTCCTACACTGCCTGCGCTATTGCCAAACCGACTACTAAGAAACAGGGCTTGTACACCCCTCTTCCTACTCCTGACAGGTCATGGGAATCCATCTCAATGGACTACATGTCAGGCCTTCCATGCACCAAGCAGGGAAATGACTATGTTTTCATGGTTGTTGATCACTTTTCTAAGATGCCGATTCTAATTGCCTGCAAGAAGAACATCACAGTAGAGGCCACTGCCAAGCTCTTATTTGAATGAGTCTAGGTACATTTTGGAATCCCACAAACCATTGTCTCATATTGGGACAATCGATTTCTCAGCACATTATGGTCGTGCCTCTGGTCATTTTTGGACACCAAGCACACCAAATCCATGGCCTTCCACCCCCAAACACATGGCCAAACTAAGGTCGTAAACTGAATTATTGTTCATATCCTTCGCATGTATAATTCAAAGTACCCTTGCACATGGGACGAGACCCTTCCCTATGTCTAGTTTAGCTACAAACAAGTCCTGCATAGCTCAACTAGCCACAACCCCTTTCAGGTGGGCTTGGGATTCCAACCATTGGGTCCCATAGATTTTGTAGTTCCCTTTCCAGTCACCTCGACCGACTCATTTCCTTCTCCAACTGAAGCTAAAAAATCCACTTGGTTCATTCAGTGCATCCAAAAAATCCACCAATAGGTTCAGTATATCCTACAGAAGTCCAAGGACAAGTACAAGCAATTCCATGATCAACATCGGGTGCCACATAAGTTTCAGGTGGGAGACAAAGTTTGGTTGCACTTACATAAAGAACGGCTTACAGGACCCCATCGGAAGATTTTCCCACTCTATTATGGGTCGTACACCATCACCAAGGTCATGGGGGATAATGTTTTTGAGCTCAACATTCCTCCTTTCCTTGGCCTACACCTAGTGTTCAACGTGGATCTCCTTCGCCTTTATTTCCCACCATTATTGGACACCTTAGAAGTAGGAGAAGAAATGAAACCAACAAAGTTCAACCCTGAATGAATACAAAAGGAATCTAGTGATCATATTGTGGACACACATATCAAGGGAACTTGACAACAAAGGATCCATCTTTATCGAGTCATAAAAGTAGGGAAGCTCCTGCACCAAGGCAAGTGGCTCACCCGGTTCCAAATTCAACAGAAATTTGCTCATCTGATGGGGGAAATAAAAGTGATGGAGACCATTTATTCCTAAGGAGGGAGTATTGATCTAGGTGGATATCGGTGGCCACCCACCTTTTCCAACTAGCTCAAAACAATTTTTTTGGCAATTTTGGTAATTTACTATTTTTAGCAGTTTTTCACTTCCGGAGTCATTTTGAGGCCCTAAACGATGTATTTTTGGCAAAAGGGGAGAAATATGTAATTTCCTTTGATATTTCCTACCAAATCAATCTCCTCAACGATACCTTTCCAACGGGCTATCATATTCCTAAAACGGAGATCCTATGCAAAAGTTATGACCCTGAGAAGTTGATGTAGTAACTTACCCAAACAGGGCCCACATGAATTTTGACGCTTCATTTCCTAGGGTTAGGTTTTTGGATGTCTAGGATTTTTGGCATTCTTGTTTATTATAAAAAGGCCTTCAGATCCTCATGGTAATCATTTTCTTGCGAATGAGCACAACTGTCACATATCTTTTCAAAGATAAGCCGCCACCATTCCAGCAAGCTTGTTTCCGCTGCATTTTACAGTTTCAGCTTATTTCATTATTGAATACAAAACCAGTTTTATTGTATCTCTTCTATTTTGTGTTAAGCACCTGTTAATAATATGTAGTCATTTCATTTTTTTCATAGAATCCATATCAATGAGGGTATTATGCCCACATAGCATCTTCATGCTCCCAATTTGCGTCCTTAGGACCGTACCAAGTCCATTGGACCTTTACAAGCTCTATGTATTGATTCCAGAGCTGCTTGATTTTTTGGTCCAGAATGCATACCAGATGCACTTGAAAAGAACCATCTTGCTCCACCTGAATCACATTCCAATGAATAACATGATTAGCATCAAGTATATATTTCTTAAGAAATTATACATGGAATGCATTATAAATGGTCATAGATGCAAGTAATGCAAGCATGTAATATACAGGCCCAATCCTCTCTAGGATTTCAAATGGTCCACAGTATCTAGCTGCCAACTTGGAGCAGTTTCCCAACTTTAGGGAACTTCTCTTTGACTTCACTTTCAAGAATACATGATCACCCACTTTAAACTCCCTGTGAGTTCTTCCCTTGTCAGCATAGATTTTCTACCTATCTTGGGAAGCCTTTAAATTATGTTTTATCTTCAACATTTTCTCTTCCATTTCCCTAAGAAAATCTGGCCCAACCACTTCTCTATCAATTGGGTTGTCCCATCTTATTGGTGTGTTGCACTTTATCCCATAAAGTGCCTCAAATGGGCTCATCTTCAGAGATTCCTTGTACCCATTGTTGTAGGAAAATTCTACCAAGTGTAGATAATCTTCCCATTTTGATGGTTTGTCCATCACTTACATTATTAACATATCCTCTATCACTTGGTTCACCCTTTCTATTTTCCAATCAGACTCGAGATGAAAAGTCGGGATGAAGTTCATATTTTTTATTAACCCTTTGAATAATCCCTTCTAGAACTTGGAGGTGAACTTTGTCTCTCTTTCAGACACAATTGTCTTGGGTATGCCATGCAAGCATTCTACTTCCCTCATATAAATATAAAAAACATTGGTTTCCTTATGAATAATCTGCATTGGAATGAAATGGGAAGCTTTAGTAAGCTTGTCCACCACCACCATCATAGAATCATGATGCTTGCTTGTTCTCGAAAATTTGATGATGAAATCCATTTTCACCACTTCCACTTCCACTTAGGAATGGTAAATGATTGCAAGAACCTAGCTGGGTGTCTATGCTCGACCTTGAAATTTTGACACTCCAGACATTTAGCAATGTACTCAACAATTTATTTCTTCATGTCTGGTCAATAGTATTGGCTTTTGACTATTGCAACTATTTTCTAATATCCTTGGTGTCCAACATAAAGTGCATTATGAATCTATTTCAATATCAGACTCCTCAATTCATGAGAATTGGGTGCACAAATTATTTTCCTGTACAATAGCATTTCATCATTTCCCAATTTATAATTTTCAACCTTTTGTTGCATTTTACCTTGCTATAATTGTTTTACTAACTCCATGTACAACAAATTTGCTTTTGCAGCCTCAAAAATTGTTCCTTTAAGATCAGTTTGATACATTCTAATGGTTGTAGCATGCATTTCATGCACTCTCCTATTGATTGCATCAACCACTTTGTTCTCTTTTCCTTTGATTTCCTTGATATCAAAGTCATACTCACAGAGAAACTCTAACCATATACTTTGTCTAGAATGTAGAATTGGTTAATCAAATAGATATTTTAGACCATTATGGAATTTCCTCATCTCAAACATTTTTTCCATGAGGTAGTGCCTCCATTTTTTTAAGGAATGCACTATGGGTTCCATCTCCAAATCATGAGTGGCATACAACCTTTCATGCTCTTTCAATTTTTTGGATTCAAAACATACCACAAAACCATTATAACTTAGGAATCCACCAAGTCCTTCTTTGCATGCATCTGTGAAAAACACTCATTCAGATTTGCAATTCTCAAAATTGGAGCACTGGTTAACAACTGCTTCAATTGTTGGAAGCTCTTTTCACATTCTATTGTTCATTGAAACTTCACCCCCTTCCTTTGCAAGGAAGTAATTGAGTGAGAAATACTTGAAAAACATTCAATGAATATTTTGTAGTAGCCAGCTAGACCCATGAAGGATATGACTTATTTCACATTCTTATGTGTTGTCCACCCTTTAATAGATTCAATCTTTTCAGGGCCCACTGCTATCCCTTTTTCGGATATGATATGCCCCAAATAGTGATTTTGGTAATGATAAAATGAACACTTTCTCAATTTGGCATACAATTGGTTATCTCTTAACACTTGTAACACCATCCTCAAGTGATTCTCATGCTCGTCTTTTAACTTGGAATATACAAGGATGTCATTCAAAAATACAATGAAAAACTTGTCTAAGTATTCCCGGAAAACACCATTCATTAAGCACATGAAAATAGCTGGTGCATTTGATAACCCAAATGGCAGCACTATGAACTCGTAATGACTGTACCTTGTCTTAAAGGAAGTCTTTTTGATGTCTTCATCTTTGATCCTTAATTGATGGTATCCATACCTAATATAATTATTTGTAAATCTCCTTTCATCCTTTAACTGATCAAATAGATCATCAATCGTTGGCAAAGGATACTTGTTCTTTATAGTTACTTTGTTTAATTGTTTGAAGTCAATACACAATCTCAATGTCTCATATTTCATATTCACAAATAAAACTGGGGCACCCCAAGGTGACACACTTGGGCATATATACCCCTTCTTTAGAAGTTCTTCAAGCTGCATTTGCAGTTCCTTTAGCTGTAGTGTACTCATCCAGTAGGGAGTCTTGGATACTGGAGCTGCTTCAAGAATTAAGTTTATAAAGAAATCAAGATCTCTCTTTAGGGGTAGTCCTAGTATCTCCTTACATACATCCTAAAACTCTCTTAGGACTTCATGATCCTTAATATTTGACACCTTATCCTTTGGTTCTTCCTCCATATGAGCTACAAATATTTGATAGCCCTTCCTGTAACACTTCTTCAGCTACATTGTTGAGATCTCTCAGACAATAACTACCCTAGGAATTCCTTGGAATGTTCTTTCTTTCCCTTCCTCATTCAGGAAAGTAAATTCCTTGGTATAATAGTCTAAGACAACATGTTTTTGGTCCAACAAATCTATACCAATTATAATGACTTTGAAATATCTCACACTAGCACACTTTATACTCCCAAACTGCCAAACGCTAAAATATTGAACCGACTTATCTGTGGACATGTATCTCCAATAATGGACCGTCTGGATTGGTTCCGAACTTTGAGACTTCAAAGAAACTCTACTACATGCAATCTCAAATGGATTTCCCCAAGCACAAAACTGCCTAACCACTTGGGAAATCCAACGGTCCACTTTCTCCCGAATGATCTACGACTGAGAGTCACTCTAGGAGTTTAGAGCTTTGGGATTCGAAGGATTTTTCTATACACCACCAACCCAGCTCTAAACTGTCAGATGATGAAATTTTGAACAAGCTAGTCTATGGACACGTGTCTCTGATTAAGGAACAGTCTGGATTAGTTCAGGACTTTGGGACTTCGGGGAACTCTTCCATTCATGCAACCACAAACAAATTCCCCAAAGTTTCTACCCATTGAACCACTTGGAGATCTAATGCTCCATCTTCTCCCAAATGATCTATGGAGTAGATCCACTATGGGACTTCAGAGCTTCAGAGATGGTTTCTCCCTTCTATCAAAGACATAAAAACTACCAAAGAAATGAAGTCTGAAGGACTTGAAGGCTAACCGCTACGCTCCTTTCTGAGATCTAATGGCTATGAAGGATCTGCCTTCTCCCAAATAGAAATGACATTCAAAATCTAAACTTTGTGGCCCCAAAACCATGGTTACTATAGTTTTTATTCTCTGTTGTCTTTCTTGAACCGCTACACCTTATGAGATTTCAGAGCTGGTTAAGGTGTCCTCTCAATGCCCTATTGGCACCAATGGACATTCTAAAACTCCATTTTTGTCCATTTCGACAACAATTCCCTCAAAAACCTTTTCTTAAATTTCCACTTACACTGCCCATATAGGCTTAGTGTTGAAACCATAGTCTCTGATACCAATTTGTAACACCCTCAGACACCCAGGATGGGCCATGATACCTTGTAACATCCCCAATCCACCCAATATGTGGAAACACTACCACCTTCCTATTTAATTCAAGCTCTGATACCAATTTGTAACACCCCTGGCCTTTTGTTGGGAAATGTCACTTGAAATAAATACAAAACAAAACCACCCACTCTGTTATGATAATCAAACTGTCCATACCCATGCATAGACTAGTTGAGCTATGGAAGACATAACACTTTGCATAACATCATACATATAAACTTAAACAACTAATATGCATTCTATTAATACCCAAATTAAATGCGGAAATCACAACAATCTGCTACAACAACTTAGAAAGGAAATATTATAAATATCATGGAATGTACAAAATACACAACATAAAAATTAAAATAGATATGGTACTTATATTTTTATGAAATACACCAACTATGTGTAGACCTTCCATGAACCTCCCAGCCTTAGACCATGGTGCCCCAAGCTATCAATAGTGGGTCACTCCCGAGCTCGGCCTAAACTCCACCTAGGGTAAAGGGACTCCTAGGCTAGGATGAGACTACAAAAATTTGTACAATGCAACATGAAGGATTCCCTCCCATGAGCCTATTTATGCCCATTTCTCAAAGACTCTCATTCCCCACATGCCTATCCCACCCCGGGAATATACACCTTCATTTTTCCATAGTCCATTGGTTGCTCCACTTCCCTTCCATGGCTTTAGCAACATGTTGAATCAATAATTCTCAACGATCTGTAGCTTCTACTGGATTCCCTTCGCTAATGGATTCCCTCCAGGTGAAATCACTTCCCCAACAATATCTCTCACCTAGAGAGAGTTGCTCACAAGCTTGACAACCTTCTTCTTCAATCCATGGGCCTGACAGCCCACCTCTTCAAAACCACATGCCTGAAAACCTGTTCTTCTTTCTAGTTCCTAAGTCAAATGGGTAACCATAGTAGCAAAATCAGGTATGGGTTCTGGTAATGAAAACAAGCCACACCACTCAAGAGAAAAATGTGGGAAGTAGCAAAAAATGGCTAGGGTGTGATATGGCTCATGAACTACACAGTCATGTTGTGCCTCATAGGCAAAGCGAGTTATCTTCATGGTTTTGTAGGTTTCATAGGTTGCAGAGGTCAACGATAGAGGAAATGGTTGGCTATGTGAATGTTGAGTTTGAATGTGTGCGTGAGTGGGGAGCATGGAAATAATGGTGAGCAACTTACATAACGATGTATTTCCCCCATAAAACTACATGCTCCTAGGTTGACACATGGATTTTCTTGGGAGTTCGTTCCTCTCCACTTGGGCTTTGTTCATCTCCCCAAAGGAACTTAGGATAACAGGGATTATTTCCCAAACCTCATTATTTTAGGAAAATACATTACAATATCCCTTGGGGTTAAGCTCTCAATTGTATCCCTTTTGTCCTAACCTCTCATCCCCATCCCTTTCCCTACCTTGTGGATCTTAGTCCCCCATAACACTTTCTTCATGGTTGTTCTACACATAGAAATGTAATTATATTAGTGATGTGAGTATTTACATATACAAAATCAGGCTCCCTAGCCTTAAACATCTAGGCTCTCTGGCCTAATAAACACATAATTATCCCAGATTATAAACATTTGGCTCACCATCCTATAAACATACTTATGATTCAAAAGGGGCTCGACCTTGGGGTATTACAATCCCCTCCCCTTATTTATATACTATCCTCAGTGCATCATATTTACATATTACAAACAAGATTTCCAAAATATTCAAAACGATGTGGGAATTATTCTCACATAGCATCTTCATGCTCCCATGTTGCTTCTTCAGGACTGTACTAGTTCCATTGGACCTTTACAAGCCCTATGGATCGATTCTAGATCTTTTTGATTTTATGGTCCATAATGCATACCAGGTGCACTTGAAAAGTGCTTTCTTTCTCCACTTGAATCACATTCCAATCAATAACATGATTAGCATCAGGTATATATTTCTTAAGAAATGATACATGGAATACATTATGTATTGATATAGATGTAGGAAATGAAATCATATAATCTACTTGTCCAAACCTTTCTAGGATTTCAAATGGCCCACAATATCTGGCTGCCAACTTGGAACAGTTTCCCAACTTCAAGGAACTTTTTTTGGCCTTAACCTTCAAGAATACATGATCTCCCACTTTAAATTCCCTGTGAGTTATTCCTTTGTCAGCATAGATTTTCTTCGTATCTTGGGAAGCCTTTAAATTTTGTTGTATCTTCAACATTTGTGCTTCCATTTTCCTAAGCAACTATGTCCCAATACTTGCTCTATCAGTTAGGTTGTCCCAACTTATTGGTGTGTTTTACTTTCTTCCATAAAGTGCCTCAAATGGGCTCATGTTCAGAGATGTCTTGTACCCATTGTTGTAGGAAAATTCTACCAAGTGTAGATAGTCTTCCCATTTATATGTTTTTTTCCATCATGTACATCCTTATCATATCCTCTATCACTTGGTTCACTCTTTTTGTTTTCCTATCATTCTCAGGATGATAATTTGTGTTGAAGTTCATATTTGTTCTGAACCCTTTGAATAATTCCCTCGAGAACCTTGAGGTAAACTTTGGGTCTCTATTAGACACAATTGTCTTCAGTATGCCGTGCAAGTGTGCTACTTCCATCATATAAATATCAACAACATTGGTTGCCTTGTGAGTAACCTTGATAGGAATGAAAAGGGTATCTTTAGTAATATTGTACACCACCACCATGATAACATCATGTTGCTTGCTTGTTTTGAGCATTTTGGTGATGAAATCCATTATCTCCACTTCCCACTTCCACTCAGGAATGGGAAATGGTTGCAGCAACCCAGCTGGGTGTCTATACTCAGCCTTGACCTTTTGACACTCCAAAAATTTAGCAATGTACTCAAAAATTTCCTTCTTCATGTCTGGCCAATAATATTGGCTCTTGACTGCTGCAATTGTTTTTTTATATCTCGGGTGTCTAGCATAAGGTACATTATGAATCTCTTTAAAAATCATACTCCTTAATTCATGAGAATTGGGTACATAAATTATTTTCATGTACAAGATAATTTCATCATTTCCCAATTCATAATCTTCAACTTATGTTGCAGTTTACCTTGTTGTAATTTTGTTACCTACTCCATGTACTGCAAAACAACTTTTGCAACCTTAGAAATTTTTCCTTTAAGATCAGTTTGATACATGCTAATGGTTGTAGCATGCAATTCGTGCACTCTCCTGCTGAGTGCATCAACCACTTTTTTTAATTTTCCTTTGATGTGCTTGATATCAAAGTCATACTCATAGAGGAATTCTAACCATCTTATATTCCTAGCATTTAAATTTGGCTAATCAAACAAATATTTTAGACCATTATGGTCTATCCTCAGCTTAGACCTCTTTCCCATGAGGTAGTGGCATAGAGACTTTCATGAGCTTTCAATTTTCTAGATTCAAAAAATACCACAAACCTATTCTCACTGAGGACTCCACCAAGTCCTTCTTTGCATGCATCTATGCAAACCACAAAATATTCATTCGGGTAAGAAATCCTCAGAATTGGAGCACTAGTTAACAACTTGTTCAATTGCTAGAATCTCTTTTCACATTTAGTTTTCCATTGAAATTTCACCCCTTCCTTTGCAAGGAAGTGATCGGATGAGAAATCTTTGAAAAAACTACAATGAACCTTTTGTAGTAGCCAGCTAGACCCATGAAGTATCTAACTTCTGACACATTCTTAGTTGTTTTCCACCCTTTAATGGATTCAATCTTTTCAATGTCCACTATTGTCCCTTATTTAGATATGATATGCCTCAAATAGTGATTTTGGTTATGATAAAATGAGCACCTGCTCAATTTGGAATTTAGTTGGTGCTCTCATAACACTTCTAACACCATCCTCAAGTGATTCTCATGTTCTTCTTCTGACTTGGAATATACAAGGATGTCATCCAAAAAGACAATGACAAACTTGTCTAAGTATTCCCGGAAAACCCAAAAAACACCATTCATTAAGCACATGAAAATAGTTGGTACATTTGATAACCGAAATGGGATCACTTTGAACTCATAATGACTGTACCTTGTCCTGAAGGAAGTCTTGTTGATGTCTTCATCTCTGATCCTTACTTAATGGTAACCATATATGAGATAAATCTTTGAAAATATCCTTGCATCCTTTAACTAATCAAAGAGATCATCAATCCTTGGCAAAGGATACTTGTTCTTTATAGTTACCTTGTTCAATTATCTGAAGTCAATAGACAACCTTAATGTCCCATATTTCTTCTTCACAAATAAAACTGGGGCACCCCAAGGTGACACACTTGGGTGTATATACCCCTTCCTCAGGATTTCTTCAAGCTACATTTGTAGTTCCTTCAACTCTGGAGTACTCATCCGGTAGGGATTCTTATATACTAGAGTTGCTCTAGGAATTTAGTTTATAGAGAAATCAATTTCTCTTTTGGGATTTAATCCTAGTATTTTCTTGAGCACATCCTCAAAATATTTGAGGACTACATGATCCTCAATATTTTCCACCTTATCCTTAGGTGATTATTACATATGAGTCGTGAATATTTGGAAACTATTCCTGTAACACTTCTTCAGTTGCAGTGTTGTGATCTCTCAGACAATAACTATCTTATGAATTCCTTGGACTATTCTTGGGTTCCCTTCCTCGTCCAGGCAAGTAAATTCCTTATTATGACAGTCTAAGACAACATGGTGTTGGTCCAACCAATCCATACCAATTAAAAATCCATATGAACCACAGGGAAAGATGTTCAAATCCGTCTTGGTACTTATCCCATTCATGTCCACTGGACATGATTTAACCAACTCAAAAACTTGTCTCTTGGCTCTTCTAGCCAATTGGACTGGCCAAGATTTTCCATGCTTGCTTCTTGGAAAATGAAATCATTCCACTACCTTAAGATCTATATAGCTATGACTATATTCTGAATCTAATTAAAAAGTAAATGCATGGTTATTGATCATACATTCTACTTCAATCATGTGTGATTGAAACTCAACTTGGTTGTTGTCCAGGGCTGCATATATCTTTGGTACACTTCTACCCATGTCCTCCATTGTTTCTGCTTGCTGTACATTGTGGAAAACTCTCACATTGTCACTTTTGTGAGGACAATATCTATACTTATGGTCTCCTTTACAACCCCAACATTAAATGGGTGTCTTCCTTGGCATTTTCCCACCCACCTCAACAATTTTGTGCTCTCTAAAAGATAGTTTTCCTTGAGGATTGTTTCTGAAAAATGGTGGTTTGTTACCTTTATTCCCTTTTTCCCTCTTAAAATTATTCTTTTCTTCCCAAGATCTTTGGAAAGTAGGTTTTCCTTTATGTTGATCATATAAGAACTTGGATCTCCTTATGGTTTCCTCCAAAGTTTTAGGATCATCATATTGAATTTTATCACTGATGAAAGATGGCATCCCACTCAAATATGTTTGGATCTTAATTGTATCATCTATGATGAAGGAGACATACTTCAACAGTTCTAAAATCTCCTTTCATATTCATCAATGGTCATGCTTCTCAGTTTGAGCTCAAAGAACTATTTCATCTTTTTGTCATAATACCTCTTGGTTAAGTATTTCTTCTAAAAATGCTTCTTGAATTCCTTTCAAGTCACATTTTTTGTTTGATGTGTTTCACTTGCATGAGTTGATCCCACTACATGGATTCCTTTCCTTTCAACTGATAGATAACAATTATTTCTTTTGCAAGATAAAAATAATTATGCATTTGGAAATATTTTGTCATTCCCAACAACCATGTCTTGGCATCTTCATGTTTCTTGTGATATCCATCAAAGGTAGAAGGCTTGATCTTGTTTATTTATCCTTTCAGTTCATCCACCCAAGACTTCTTATGAAGCTTCCTAATAGGAGATGGAATTGAGATGTTGTGCACTCTCCTATTGGGATGTCCTTGGGAGTGATGGTGATGTCTACTACCACTCCTGGATCTTCCATTTTCCTTAGGGGTCCTAAGGTTTCCTAATTTGCAGGAGCCACTCTCCTTATCCAACTTCTTTTCAATTCTTCCCATGATCATATTTAACTTCATCTTGAAGTCTTCCTACTTCTCTTTGGATTTCATAAGCCTTTCATTATCATCATTGTGATTATGGACATATGTCTACAATTTTATGATGGTCTCAACCAGATTTATGTTATCATCCTTTTCCTCTCCATGTCCATTCGATTTGGTTCCTTCCATACCCAAATGGAGATCCATTCCTTTGATGTCATATTATTGAATGTAAGCTTATTGTGCATAGCCCATCTTTCTAAACTTTGTGATAATTCTGCCATGGATGATTTTAGGGGATAAATTTTGCTCATGGGCTAATTTTCCATGGTTTTTCCAAAAACGAGATTCGCTATTTTAAAAATGATTCACCCAAATTCTATAGGATAAAATTATTTTACCTTAAAAATCGCCAAAATTTTATAAAAAATATATAAAATGCTTAGAAATTTGAATATTTTTACAAAAATACCGCCAAACATTTATAGTTGGCATATGAAGGATTAGTAAGATTCGCCAAGGTTTCTACATTTTAAAATAAATTTCCATCCTTAAAATCATCCTTGAAGACTACTCTTTTCTAGAAGCTGTTGATTCTGCAAAATTGTGCATCCAACAAAACTTTGTTAGGCTAATTGTTCTTAATTATTTCATGAAAACATGAACCATTCCGATTCATTAGAATATCAGAGTTATTTTATGTTGATTTCCTAAGAAATAGACTATTCAGATCCAATTTATGGGTGAACAATTATCTTCTATTGTTCAATACCTTTCCAATGCCTACATCCATGTTCAATTCTAAGTTTTGAGCAGGAAGTTATGGATACTTGAACAAATGTATTTTCAGCGATGCAATCCCTATACATGGATTCTTCCATCTCAGAGTTGAATTGGCTCTTAGATCCATGTTGGATCCTCTCTTCAAGTTTATAGGCCTTATTTACTTGATTAGGTGTAGGTCTATACAAATAAAAAACCCATGGGTTCCTTATCTAAGTCCTTCTCTTATTTCAAAAACAATTTTCAGGCACTTGGCCCTTTTTCTTCACCCCCCCCATCTCATGTGACCACAGGATGTGACCCAACACAAACATATAGGAACTTATCCTATGCTTCAGGCCTTTGGTGTTCTAAAACTCTGGGTTTCATAGGTTTTCCTTTCACCTCACCTCATTTCCTTTAAACGCCGAAGTGGTGAATCCTCTGAACAACTTCTTCTTCGGAGATTCAGAGCTCCAACACTTCATAGATTTGGGATTTGAAAGATCCTCATTCTTCACAATACATTTCCTCTGGATGCTGAAGTGGTGAATATTCCAAACAAATATTTCTTCAGAGCTTTGAAAATTTGGATCTTCATTCTTTGGAAGATCCACCTTCTTCGCATTTCATTTCCTCTGAATGCTGAATCTATGAACTTTTGGATTCTTATCAATACTTACACACCAAAGGGGTGATACGTGTTAAAAACAAGGAGTGTACACATGGCCCAATCAATGGTTGGCACATGTTTGGTTCTCATTGGCACAAAAGACATATCAAAGGCATGAAATAGATTTTCATGTGGCATGCTTACAATGATCCACATCAGCCTAGGTGACGTCATCATGAAACACCACTTCGACATTTTGTGACTTCAAAACTTCGGGACTCTAGGAATTCAGAGATATGGAAGTTCTTCCTTCATCATCCATCATTTCCTTCGAACATCAAATTTCCAAACCCCTTAAATTTTTTGGGGTCCACATAGTACTTTTGTCATCATATAATATGGTGACACAAGGCCACATTGTCGAGTAACACATGGAATACTTAGGTTAGGACCATGTCACCCTAGGTGGCATCATCATGCCACATCATATATAACACTTCGGGACTTTGGAGCTCTGGGACTTCGAGGGATTTCTCATTTGTATACCCCAAAACTATCGAACTCTGAATTTTCAACTAATTCCATGTCACCCCTGGTGAAATCATCATATCGTGTCACTTTGATGCTCCATGACTTCCCCACGCTATAGCAAAAATTCCCCGAACATCGAATTCCTGAATAGGCTGATATTCTAACATGTGTCCTAAAACAAGAACTGTCTAGATTCACTTTGGAGTTCAGGAATTTGAAACTTCAGGAGGAAGTCCATTCTATGCACACTTCCACCAATTTCCCCCAACTCTGAACCATCAAACTACCTCGGAAATCCAACGAATCTCCTCCTCCAAAATGATCTACGGTTCAGAGTCACTTAGGGACTTCGGAGCTTCGTTCTTCAGCTCATTTCTCAACAAAAACTTAAAAACTCACTGAAGTAATGAAGTCTGAAGGACTTGATGGTTAATTGTTGTGCACCTTCTCTAGATCCAATGGTTGTGAGGGGTCTATCCCTTCCTAAACAAATCCAACAGACCAAATTTGTTTTTTGTGGTTCCAAACCCACAGTTACTGTAGTCTCTTTTCTTTGTTGACTTTATTGAACCTCTATACTTCCTGATATTTCCAATACACCCAGGAGCTCTCTCAGCACCGATATGGCACTTTGTACATCAATTCCTTGTGGAATTTTAACTCCAAATCCCACATTCCTATCCCATCCAGTTTCAGTGTTGAAACCATGGGCTTTGATACCAATTTGTAATGTCCCATAAACACCTAGTTTGGGGACATGTGACCACCTTACTCCTGAATTCGAGATCTGATACCAATTTGTAACACCCTAAGCCTTTTGTTGGGCAATGCCACTTGAAATAAATACAAAACAAAACTACTCACTTAGTTCTGATAATCAAACTATCCATACCCAAGCATAGACCTGCTAGGCTATGGAAGACAAAGATATTTGTGGAACATCATACATATAATATTAAAAATCTAATATGCATTCTACTAATACACAAATCAAATGTGGAAATCATAACATTCTCCTACAACAACTTACACATGCAATATTATAAATATCATGGCATGTACAAAATACACCATAAAAATTAACATAGAGATTGTACTTATATTTTTATGAAAGCTATGAACTGCGTGCAGACCTTCCACGAACCTCTCAGATTTAGACCACATTGCTCCAAGATATAAGAATGGGGTCATCCCCGAGCTGGAACTAAACTCCACCCATACTAAAGGGACTCGTAGGCTAGGCTGAGACTTTGGAAATCTGCATAATGCAATAGGAAGTATTCCTCCCCATGAGCCTACTTATTCCCTCTAATTCCCCACATTCCTGTTTCACCGAGGGAATAAACACCTTCATTATTCCATAGTCCATCATCTACTCCACTTCCCTTCGAGGGCTTTAGAAACATGCCTGATTAGGAATTCTCATAGATTTGTAGCTACCGCTAGACTCCCTCTAAGATAAGTCACTTCTCCAACAATCTCTCTCACCTGGGGAGAGTTACTCACAGGCCTAATAACCTACTTATTCAATCCACAGTCTTGACAACCCGCCTCTTGAAAACCATAGGCCTGACAACCTACTTCTTATGTCCAACTCCTAAGTCAAATGGGTAACCATAGTAGAAAATTTGGGTATGGGTTTTAGTAATGAAAACAAGCCACACCAGTCCAGATAAAAACATGGGTAGAAACAAAAAAATGGCTATGGTGCGATATGTCTCAGGCACTGCGTAGTCATGTTGTTCCTCAAAGGAAAAACGGGTTAGCTTCACAGTTTTGTAGGTTTTAGAGGTTGCATAGGTCAACAATGGAGGAAATGGATTTTTACGTGAATGCTCATTCTGATTGCATGTGTGAGTGGGGAGCATGTCAAGAATGACGAGCGACCCTCTCAACAACGAATTTCCCCCCATAAATTTGTATGCACCTAGGTTTACACATGGATCTTCTTGGTAGCTCATTCCTCTCCCCAAAGGAACTTAGGATAACAGGGGTTATTTCCCAAACCTTAGTATTTTAGGAAAATACATTATAATATTCCCTTGGGGTTAAGCCCTCAAGCTTATCCCATTTTTCCTAGCCTCTCATTCCCATCCCTTTCCCTACCCAGTGGAGCTTAGTCCCCCATAACTCTTTCTTCATGGTTGGTCTTCCCTCAACGATGTAATTATATTAATGATGTGAGTATTTACATATACGAAATCAGGCTCCCTGGCCTTCACCATATATGATCTTTGACCTAATAAACACATAATGCTCCTAGCTTATAAACACTTGTCTCACCAACCTATAAACATAATTACAATTTATCAGGGGTTCATCCTTGGGTTATTGCATACCTCATAGAACCACTTGATTTGATTTGCGGAAAATATCAGACTTAATAAATTAAAAACAACAACTACTTGTTGTTAACATACATTTATAATGCATATTTAAACATACGTAAACATTCTTATACAACATTGATCCTTGTGAAATTAACAGTAAAGCATAGATGCAGCAAACACTTGCAATTTTTATACATATCAAGACATGTCCATGATACACAACATAAAAATTAACATATAAATGGTAATTACCTTTTTATGAGAATACCACCAACTCCATGCAGACCTTACTTGAACCTCCCAGCCTTAGACCACACTGCTCATCACTCTCAGCAGTGGGTCACCCCCTATGTGGGACTAAACTATGCAAGGGAAAGGTATTCCTAATCTAGGCTAAGACTACGGGAAGTTGCACAGTATATCAGGAAGGATTCCCTGCCAGGATCCAGCTTACGCCCATAGCTCACAGCCTCTCATTCCCCACATTCTTGTCCCACCCCAGGAAGTATACACCTTCATTTTCCAATAGTCCATTAACTTCTCCACTTCCCTTCCATGGATTCAACAATAGGTTGGGAATGAATTTTCAAAGCTCTGTAGCATTGTCGGGATCCTTCTAGTATAATTCACTTCCCCAATAACCTCTCTCACCGAGAGAGAGTTGCTCACAGGCCTGGCAATCTACTTCTTCAATCCATGGGCCTGACAACCTACCTCTTCAAACCCACAGACCATACAACCTTCTCCTTCTATCCAACTCCTAATTCAAACAGGTATGGACGATGGAAGCAACGAAACTCGGGTATGGCATGGATGATGGAAACAAAAGAAAATGTTAAGGCATGGTACGGGCTCAAGCTAGTAGTGTGTGCAAGTTACAAGGGTTGACCATGAAGGAGTTCAACGATGGAAATAATGACTCATGCATGAATGTGTGAGTGCATGTGGATAATGGAAAGAATGGATGACCCACCCCCACAACAAACTAATTTCCCACTAAAACTGCATGTCCCAAACTAGAGACCTATCCTCATGAAGCTGCATGAGATCCAATTCTCATTCATTCCCCTTCCATAGGAACTTAGGATAATATGCGTTATTTCCCAAACCTTAGTATTTTTATGAAAACATAATAGAATATTCACTTGGTGTTAAGCCCTCAAGCTTATCCTTTTATCCTAGCTTCTTAGCCCCTTCCCCTACCTAGTGGAGCTTAGTCCCCCATGAATCTTTCTTCGTGGTCAGTCTACATGCACCAATGTATTTTATATTAATCATATGAATAATTACATATAAAAAAATTGGCTCACTGGCCTAAACATCACATAAGCCTCCTAACTTATAATCACTTGGCTCACCATCCTACAAAACATGTTTACAATTCAGTAGGGTCTTGGCCTTGGGGTATTATATGTTCTTTATTAGATTCTCGCTCATAGGACAAGGTCATAGAAAATTATCTATTCAAAAATCTTGGGTTGGAGGTTCATGATCATCAGAGCCCATATCCATTGGGATGGGTGAATAAGGATGTAGACATCTAAGTCATTAAATAGTGTAAGTTAAATTTTTGTATAAGTTTAGATTTTATTGATGAAGTCAAGTTATATGTAGTACCTCTTGGCATATGTGTTGTAGTGTTTGGAAGCCCCTATATTTATATGGGGGATTTAATACTCATATACAGATAAAATAAATAACACATGATTGTGGGTGATCGATCTTTCATCATCAATGTGCACAAAGGTAAATCAAATACCTCTCTGGTAAGTTCCAACCAAGATAAAAATATAATGAGTTCAATTA
Organism: Picea sitchensis; assembly: GCA_010110895.2. Taxonomy (NCBI): domain Eukaryota; kingdom Viridiplantae; phylum Streptophyta; class Pinopsida; order Pinales; family Pinaceae; genus Picea; species Picea sitchensis. The sequence continues at coordinate 14,490 of SNQJ01S0075168.1, read as the reverse complement.
AGAAGTATGTATTTGTTTTCTTAAGATAGACCTAGAGAGGGGACGAATCAATAACGTTAAATGAATCCATAAAGGGATGTACCAAAGATAAGAAACAATAGTATGATCATTTTTTATAGGAATACAAAGAAATGTTCTAGGACCCTAAAGAGATACCACCTAAGAGGGAAGCAGATCACAAGAAATAGTTGTTTCTTGACTCCATATTGTGAAATATTGGGTTGAATAGAAAATTTATTCTAGAAACAAATTAAGATAACAAAAATGTGTAGTAGTTCTTAGAGTCAAGAGTAATTGAACAAATAACCTCACATTATTGGTCACCTATCATCATAGTACACAAGAAGGATGGGACATGGGAAATGTGTATCAACTACATAGCTTTGAACAAGATCAAACACAAGAATTAGTACCCTCTACCCATGATTGATTATTTGTTAGGCCAATTTTAGCATGGAAATTACTTCAATAATTAGGATATAAAATTGGGATACCACCAGGTATATGTGAAATAATAAGACACTTGGAAGACTTCCTTCAATACAAGGAAATGTATATATGAATAGTTATTTAGGCATTTGTTTTTGTGTAAAGAAACATCTACATTTATGTAATTGATGAATGATTTATTGCAACCCTATTTATATTCATTTATAATAATATATTTGAATGATATATTGTTTTATTTCTCTACCTAGGAAGAGCACTTTTCACATCTCATGTAGGTGTTATAAACTATGAAAATACATCTAGTGTTGGATAAACTCAATAAATGTGATTTTCCATGGAAATTATTGGTACATTTAGGGAACATGATCAGTTGAGAGGAACTCGGGATAGATCCCATGATGAATGAGGCCATCATCTAGTGGCCATTTCCTACTAATATCACTGAAGTTAGGATCTTTGTTAGTAACTTTGGAATTTCGTAGAATCCTTTTTACTAGTAGTTCCATCAATCGATGCTACAACAACCAATCGTAAGATTTTCCAGTGAGGAAAGAATTAGTAGAAATATTTCAACAAGATGAACTAAAATATTATCCAAGCACCGATTATTTCATTTTCTAACTTGTAGAAGCATTTCAAACTGAATATATATTCAAGTGGGTATGCTATTGGAGCAATTTTAATGCAATGGAGAAATTCAACATGTTGGCATTCTGAAATTTTTCATGGGGAAGACCTAAAGTACCCTACCAATAGTAAGGAACTATATGTGCTAGTTCAACCTATTAAGAAGTGGAAGCACTATCTAATGGGAAAGGAAACATTATCCACATTGATCACTAGCTAATGTAATATTTTTATGCCTAGGGTAAGCTTTAGAAAACTAGAAATTACAAGTGGATGGGATTTTTGTGATAGCTTCATCTTGTCATCAAATATAATAAGGAAAGAACTAACAAGTTGGTGGACATTCTTTCAAGGCCACCCAAATCCAAAATTATATCTTTGGGAACTCTTCTACACATATATTCTTTCACCCATGATCCATACAAAGAGGCATACATAGAAGATGTGAATTTTAAAGAGGTGTTTTAGCACCTACAAGGCCAAGTTCATTTATTAGAAGGTGATGGTAAGGATAACTATCATATCCATAATAGGTTTCTCTAAAATATAGAAAATCTACAAGTTCCTTAAGGTGAAGTATTTCATCTTATTAAAGAATCTCACAGATTTAAGGTCGTGGGTCATTTTGGGGTTGGGAAGACAATTTACAATATATAAAGGTATGTGTATTGGCCTAGAATGCAAGAGTATGTAGCTTGACATATTAGAGGATGCATACTTTATTGTACTAGAAAGCCTAGTAATAGAAATAAAGGTGTATACCATCCCTTACCTATACCCACTTGACCTTGGCAAACCATTTCCATGGATTTTTTGGGTTGATTTCCAACAACTAGGAAGGGACATGACTATTTTTTTATGGTACTTGATAGGGTCAAAAAGAAGTGAATTTTGATGCCTTGTTAAAATACCATCAAAGGCCAATAAGCATAAAACATGTTCTTTGAATATATTTAGGTGCACTTTACAATACATAGGGAGACTTATCTTAGAGAGGGATACAATATTGGTTAGTTCCTTTTGAAGTACACTTTGGGAAAATATGGATACCAAGTTGAAGAGATATACAAAATTACATCCATAGATAGATGGGAAAATAGAAGAAATTGATAGGAATTCGGTTCAATTTTTGTGGGGTTACAATCAAAATAATATAAATACCTAGGATGAAAATATGATATATATTCAACACTTTAATAATACACAATTCCAAACATTTTGAAATTTTCTTTGGATATTTTCTAGCTTATCCCTTAGATGTTATATATTTAAAACAAGGAGGAGTGAAGGAAGACATCATAGGAGAAGGGTTAAAAGAAGAAAAAATTCCAAGATATCATAGGAGAAGGATTAAAAGAAGAAAATTTTCCTAAGAACATTAGGAAGATCCATTTGCAAGTACAAGAGACATCGAAGAAATAATAGGAAAAATAAAAGGTAAGACATGATAAATAAAACAATAAGAAATAATTCAAAGTGGGAGACAAAGTTTGGTTACAAATTAATACATAAAGACTACATGGCCCTAGAAAGAATACCAAGGCTCTGTAGTATATTCCTTTTGAAGTATTGGATAAGGCGGGTGATAAATCCTACATACTTAGCCTACCCCCATATATGTGCATATACTTACTAGTGAACGTGTAGAATCTAAAACTCTATTATCCTTCCATGTTACATTAGGAAACTAGGGAGTGGGTCTTACCTACCATAGAGGATTTAACAACAAAATCTTAGGAAAATTTGGTAGAATATATAGTTTTTCATACGAGGTATATAGATAATAGATAATGGTAGCATGACCTTACGTATGTTGGTTAGAAAGGATGATTTCTAGGAAAGTAAACATGGTACTATAGGAAGAAGGTAGAGGAAAACTTTCCTCCCTTCATTCAATAAAATATTTTTCATATATCTTGGTACTGTTTTGGTGGAAAAGTTGGAGGAATTATCTCATAGGGACCATTTTCGTGGTAGGTTCTACTTTGGATATTTGTGGTCCAAAAGCTTCCAAAGCCATTTTGAGGCATCAAATGGTATTTTTTGGGGTTGAAAATTTGTGAGCATATAACCCAATCCACTAATTCTTTTATACACATCCAGAACTTTCTAACAGTGTGAAGATAATCCTAGTCAAAGCTTGTATGTGGAAGTTAAGCCTCTTGCAAGTCGACCTAGCGTGTTGGCTACCATGGTACTGAATGGATGCCACAAAATACTTGATTACTCACATGTATGGGGGTATCCATGTGAGGATTTTCAGGAAAATTCTAAAAGGTCCAAAACCTTATGACTAATTAAGGGTCAAGGATGCAAAAAACCTCACCCTAGACAACTATTAGGCTATGCTAAATATCAAGCCACTAGGAGGAGAAAGGGTTCCATTCTTTAGCATTTTACTTGTTCCATAGTTTATTGGTGGATATAGGAGTGGTACCATGAGAGAATAAAATAGGAGGTAGGATATATTTTAGTAGCCATTTAGGCCATAGTGTTAAAGGAAACTTCATAGTGAGTGTCCATTTATTTGTACTTGATATTCGGATGAAGAAAAACCTCACCCTAGACAATTATTAAGCTATGTTAAATATCGAGCCACTAGGAGGAGAAAGGGTTCCATTCTTTATCATTTTACTTGTTCCATAGTTGATTAGCGGATATAGAAGTGGTACCATGAGAGAATAACATAGGAAGTGGGATATTGTTTAGTATCCATTTAGGTCATATTGTCAGAGGAAACTCCATAGTGAGTGTATGTTTCTTTGTACTTGATATTCATAATTGAAGAAAATATAGTAGATCATAGGTCTCATCTTCTAGCTGGTTGTTATACCATTTTTAGTTTCCCAAAATACATCTATTGTTCATTGTGTGGGTGGTGTGTTCACTATATTTGTTCTTTCATATTTTTATTTCAATTATTTTCAAAAAATTGAGCAATAAGCTAGTAATAATTAATATGGGATCTAAGGAAATAAATTGCATAATCTAATATTTTAGAATATTATAATTTTTATTGTGAAAACTATTCTAGTTGAATATTCATGAAATTTTATGGATCATCGTCATACAAAGTGTTGTTCCTGAGATTGATTCTAGGCTCATAGAATAATGTTAGGCATCCAAAAGATTTAAAAGAATTGTTTTGGTAATGCTTTTCTACCTTTAGTTTTAATATGCAAATTCAAATGAATTTTAATGATTAGAAAACACAGAGGCAGTATCTATTTCTTCGAGTATTTTTAAATTTTTATCTTATGAAAAGTAGAATTGATTAACAAAGACTGTTAAAATAAAGTAAGGTATGAAATACAGATAAATATTACCTTATCCAAAGTAGGGGAGTTATGAAGAAGTAATCCTTGATCGTTGATTTAAAATGAGGAAACTTACAGAGATACAGGTCTTGTTTTACTCACAATAATAACAGAGGAAAAATGCAACTGAACAAACTCCCAATATGTAGATCACAGTACATGTATTACTAAATTGTGGTCTTTCAATCCTCAAGAACCATTAAGTGAAGAAAATATGATTAAGAAATGGAAATAAACAGAAAACACATAAATCAAGTAAATGAGACATAAAATCTTTGTCTTCTCTTTCTAATTGATATTCAGTAAGTTCTCTTTTACATTCAGAAAGAATAAGCCTTGAATAGATCTTATATCTGTTTATTTATACAAAAATGTATTAACCAAAAGAAGTTAAACATTACACTTTCTTTGATCTCAAAATAGAATACAATCAAAACTAAAAGATACAATGCATATTTTTTTGAATTTGCTATGATTTATTTGGTTTGCTAGCACTTCACTTGTCCTTTATTTTCTCGTGGATGTACTTGGTTTTTCTGATCATTGAATTGAGAATGAAGTTCCATTAAGATGCGACCTGTGTGTTGTTCACAATGAATCACTAAAATTAAATAACATCACAACAAGGACCCAATACATAGTTTAAAGCCTGACTATGCAAAAGCATGCTCGAACTCTATGATTTCATTCTGCATACATTCAACATAGGAGGTGGCGAATGGTTATATGATTAGGAATGGAAATTAAATTCAAGATACTCTTTTATTAGTTCAGAGTGGTCGACATAGCAAAAACCTTTTCGTAAACGATGTAGTTCTATCAGACGAGAGATCAGGTGGCCACGAGATAATCCATGATTTACCACAACAGAGGTAATATTTTTACAATTCGAGGATCCAAACAAATTGTTGTTTCAAATGAATAAAATCATGTTAATATTGCTATTTATATAGAGAGAAACTAAATATGAATCTTTCTCACCGAGTATTAATATTTCCACATAGCGTAAATTACGAATGTCCCAAAGAGTTTTAATATCACCATATATTCACATAGAGCATAAATTACGAATATCCCATAGAGTGTTAATCTTTCCATAAATTTACACACGGCGTAAATTAGGAGTTTCCCACAGAGGGTTAATTTTTCTACATATATACATAGTGCAATTATGAAATTTCTTATGGAGTTTTCACAACAGACAAGTATGAATGTTTGCACTCAGCGTAACAAGTCTCATGGAACTTGGATGAGTTCCAGAGTATACGAATAGCAGTATTACAATGACGAACAAAAGAAAAAATGAAGAGGGTTTAACATTAAAATGATTCAGGCCATGGTTCGACTTGGAAAGGACTATAATGAGTATACTTTATAAGCCTAACAGTCAACCAAGAGGGAAACACAATAACTCTCCAAACCCGAAACCATAAACCCAGTGGAAATTCTACGTAGCAAATGCATAAAGGGTGCAACCACAAACCTTAAAACAGAGAAAGGAAACATGAGTTCTGTACTTCGAGCTCTAGACTAATTACATTTTCATAAAACAAAGATTATATCACGAAATAATTCTAATTGAGGTCATAATCAATGAAATCATTTACTTACTTGGCGCATAGAGAACCATGAGTATCCATTTCCCTTTCTCCATCATGCACCAGAGACGGTCTTCATCAAACACATCAGTCATGTTTCAACATAGAGACAAAACTCATGTTACAGGACCAAAGGGGGCAAGAACAATGAATGAATTCTACCTTGAGGGCCTCTCTAGAGGAGTAAACACAATAGGTACGCACCATTACCTCTTCCATGTGAAGTCGAGGATATGGTGAGCCTGCATTTGGCCTGTTTGCCTTAGTGTTAGCCTGGAAGGTACGGGACAAGCTTCACCTTTTATGAACCAGGCCAGGAGTAACTTCCTATAGGACCAATCTATCATCGACATTAAACGATTTTAAACCACTTAATTATTGATTCATGATAAGAGTTGAACCTTATAACAATAATACTATGTAATAATCAGGTAGGGATAACCTATGTTAGGTATAGGTATATGTCCACTGCGCGGTGGTAAACAATACGTTTTGTATAGAAATGTGTTCACTATACTATGCTAAAGGCATACGTTGTGATAGTATCCATATAACAGTCTATATGTTAAACGATAGATATAATGTTATGGACAGTGTTAGTGTTATATACTAAACGATATA
>SNQJ01S0075167.1:19683-37122 GCA_010110895.2 Picea sitchensis | reverse complement strand
TCCACTACTTGATTCATCAAAACATTAGAAGCATACATATTTTGACTATTGGTTCTTTCCAAACAATGAACAATAATCCTCTTTTTCATATTTCACCCTCGGTATATGATGATAAAACTAACCACTCAATCTTTCAAAGCACTTATTTGAAAAATTTAGAAACACAATAAAATTTCTAATAACCTTAACTAGAAAACATTACTAAATACAAAATATTCATGTTCATTGTTGACCGATAGAATTTGGTTTGATCATATTAGATGAGATTGGAGACAATATACCATGAAATAAAAAATATGAGAGAGAGCCATTTTGTGATTGATCATGATGAGTCTGGAGATATCCTTGTTACTTCCTAAGATGAGTTGTGGAGGTGAGAATTAATGTTTCTCTTGTTGGTGAGTTTCCTTCTTTCATTCTTCCTCCTCCATCTAGTTTATATTTTATAAATACCATAATTTATTTCATCCAAGAAGTATTCTTCTAACTTAGAATGTCATAGTTGAAGCTCCTTATCATTCTCCAACTCACACCACTTATCAAATGTAATTTCAATGGAAAAGTGATCCAAATTGGATCTTTGACAAACCTCTTGTAATTTTTATTTTATATTTTATGTTGTCTTTTGGCAAAGTTGGAAGTGGGAATAAACCATTGTGATGGTCGGCCATATAAAGGATTCCCATTAAAACAAAAGGTTGTAGTGAAGAAGGATTATTGAAGAGATTCCAAGAGAACTTGGGAAGCTTGAAGCGAAGATATGAGAGCTTGAAGAGTGCAACCTACTTGAATATTGGAGGATGAAGAAGTCAAAGAGCATGCCCACGATGAGAAAAGGTGTCTTTGAACCATGGTCATCTACATTTTTTTGAGTGAGTAAAAATGCATGAGATTTATGAGCATGAATAACTCACCCCTTTTAAAGAATTTACCAACAAAAATAAATCTCCATTGTTTATACCATGTGTTTGCATAATCTAGTCTATGGAGGCTTATTGTGATTCTAGTATGAGTTTAATTGCTTGGGAAACTGTGAAACTCATTATTCTGATTTTCACTCCCTATTGGATCATCTTCCACAATGAATCGATTTTTACGTTATGCTTACATTTCTTTGAATGTTCAAACTCATTGTTAAATTCATAATAACGCAATCTATTGTTGGAATTCACCACCTAATTACCATTATGCTCATTCATTGGTTTAATTAGTTGGCTGAGTAAAAATACACCTACAACCATCCCTTTGATATACTCAACACAACAACACTATGATGAATTTACAACTATTGGTTGGTTTCCTTCATCAATTAATAATCTGATGGGATCACTTGTGTGTTATGTTTGCTAAGTAACTACCAATTACAACACGTCAGCGTTAATTTCCCCCTAATTAACTTGCTTAGGGCATCTGATTCTTTTGAATTAAGTCGTGGTTGGAACCCACAACCCAATCAACCTTTTGTTGATCACTGGAATGGGAAATAAATAGAGCTCCATTTAAATCCATGAGTAACACTCATTTTCATATGTCATTAAGATGATGGGCATTGGTTCTCCCATCATTGTGCAATTCTACAAGCTGCGAATTCTTTGGAATGTTGTATGATCTATTTCACAAACTCAGATACACTTTAGTTGGGCATAAACTCCTTTAAACAGTTAATTAAGTGATTGATTGGAAAACTATTTGGAGCTCCAACATTGTTATTACGAGTGAACAAATCACACCCTCTCTATTTATAACAGAGTAAGAAGAAGTATGTTTTTTTAAGCTTGATAGTAGTAGCTTGTGTATCGTAACCTAGAACCAACCTGTTGATTGAGTATCTTGGATCGATTTGATTTCCAAGCAAGAGCATTGGGATTGAGTTGTTATTGGAAATGTCAATAAGTAGCCCAAGCTCAAAAACCAATTTGAAACAAAGCCACTAATAGCCAAGAGGCTTACACTCAAATTCATGATTGTAATTGTAGATTTTGTTTCATTGCTAGTAATAAAAATAAGTACATTGAAATATGAGTAGAGCATTGAACCAAAACTAGATAGAGAATAAAATTCATTTCACAATAGGCATCTTTGTTGAAAAAACAGATAGGCCATAGGCCCACCATTTATACATCATTTAGTATAAGAGTAGGTTTTGAAGAATTGGAGAACACTTGCGTAGTAAACACCCACAACGAGTACCAAAGTAGTGGAAAAGCATTACTTCTAGGCCAATAGAGAGGTAGACAACCATGAATGGTAGGGAGTCCTCATGAAAAACATGACAAGGAAGACCCAAATGTTAGATTTTTTCGGTTGGAATAGAGCATTTCTACACTGATAGAATTAGTGATGCAACTATTGGTGAATAAATTTAGGGAAGCAAAATTAGCATGAAGAAGATGAGGCACACCAAGAAGAGACGATGTGCAATGATTCAGGTAAAAACCTTTCTTTTTCTTCATCTTCCATATTCCTTTCAAATTTGAAGAAAAACTTGAAATACCCATATATGATGGAAAAATTAATGTTGAAGTCTTGAATAGATGGTTGAAACATTTAGAATTTTACATTGGTCTTCATCAAATCCAAGAAAACAAAGCAGATTTCATTTTCCCATTTGAAGATGACTGGACATGCTCTGTTGTGCTGGGAGAATTATGAAAATGCATTAATGATAGGTAAGAAGCTCATAATTATGAAATGGGAGGACTTCAAGGCCTTGTTGAAGTCACAATTTTATCACGTAGGCTATGAAGATGAGTAGCTCATGAAGTGGTAGTACCTTCAACAAAAACATGGATGAGTATAAGAATATACTTTTGAGTTATAAAGGTTGTAGTGTCCCCCACTACTAACCCCATAAATTTTTTTCTGATGCCCATTTAAATTAGGTGAAAAAAACAAGATAAAGACGCATGCAACTAGCAAAAATATCTACAACCATGCATGCAATTCCATTTAGATGCACACGACAACAAATTAATATGTGCAACATGCTAAAACATCCATGTATGTAATGACATTTTAAAACATGAATGCAACTAAAATAACAATTGCACAACAACACCAATTTACTTAAAATCACAAAGTTTATGCACAACCAATTAAACATATGCACAACAACATATAATTTTTCAAAACTCGGACTGAACACATGACATATTAATCCCATAAATAAAAATAATAAACAAAGATAAAACACTTATCTTTTAACCAAATGTGAAACCAACTATAGGTTGGACTGACTTGAGTAGGGCATGGCCAGACTAACATCAATGGTGTCACAACCGTTAGCAGTGCAATGTAAGGAAGCACCATCAATAGAGTTTGGTCATGGTGAACCAAAGAGAGAAGAAAAGAAGCTAAAGGTAGAATGCAAGGATAAACTAGAGATGGGAGAATGAAACTATAGTAAGACACGGGTACCTTTTGGGGTGGAGGCCAAGGTGGAATTCAAACCATATTCCAGAGAAGTGGATGCCATCAAACTAAATTAGTGGCTACAAAAGATGGAGGTATACTTCATTGTGCTTGAAGTAACACGAAAAAAAAATATTTCATTCACTCGATTGAATCTTGAAGGCCATGCCTTGGCATGGTGGGAGAGTGATGTAGTAGGAAGAACATTGGAGAATGAGCCGCTGGTCATAGAATGGGAGGTGTTCACATACATGAAAAAATCATGGTTCTATCCAATTGGATATGAGGAGAACCAACAAATAGTGTATAATTATTTTAGGTAGAGGCAAGGACAATCAGTGCAAGAATTCACCATTGAATTCAGGAAGAGAGCCATCCAAATGGGGGTCTCACTCAAAAGTCTTAAAATGTTGATCAATTATATGGGGGCATTGCTACCACATATTCGATGTCAATTGATGTTGTTTATTTGAAATACAATTAATGAGGCTAGTGTTCAAGCATAGTTCCTCAAAGGAGATAAGCGAAAGTAGCAGCCCAACACACTCAAGAAAACATAACTACAATAGAAGAAGAGGAAGGGAAAGATTAAAAAGAAGTGGAATGAGAAGAATATTGTAGTAGCGACACAGGAAGAAACCTTTTCTGCCAAGAAATGAAAAGGTTGCAACCAAATGAGACATACTAAGGAGTATTGTTGGAAATTGCACCTTGAGAAGCACCCCAAGCATTTCCAGAAGAAGAAGAAAGAAATGCTAAGTGTGGATGTCAAGGAGAGGGTGGAAAACACCTCAAACCTAGAAGGGAATATTTTTTGTATAACTTTGCAAAAGCAGGTGGTATTAGTTAGTTGTAGCCAGAGAGAGGAGAAGGTGATGACCCAATTGTTTTGCATTATAATCCACATGAAACAAAATGTTGCAGATTGTTTGTTTGATCCCAGTTCACAATCAAACTTAATCTCAACACAATTGGTTGAGAATCTTGGGCTAGAGACATAAGACCATCCATAACCATACCCTCTAGGTTGGGTAAGGAAAGATATGGAATTGAATATAAGAAAGAAATGAAAATTCAAATTCACCATCAACTAGAACTATGTTGATGAAGTGATTGAAGATGTGGTTCCTTTGGATGTATGGGTACTCATCTTGGGAAGACCATATTTTTATTTGAGGGATGTCATCTTTAGGAGAAGATCTAACCAATATAGACTTGTCAAAGAGGTAAGAGAATACGCCATAAGAGCACACAAGAAAAAATCCAAACTCTCTCTAATCAATGCTCATATGGCCAGAAGAATCATGGTTAGTATGAAGAAATTTGTGTTACTATTTTTAAGAGAAGGAAAAAAGAAAGGAGAGGTAGCCAGTTGGAGATAAAGGAATCCTTGGAAGGATATAGTGGCAAGTAATGTGAACAACTACAATAATTGATAGAAGCCTACAGGGAAGTGTTTCAGGAGCCTCAAGGGATGCCATCCAAGTGTGAGGTTGAACACGATATTCAATTGTTTCCAGAGTAACCACTTTTGAACATAGGGATTTTATAGGTAGTACATCATCGAAGCAGAAAAAGTGAAGAAGAAACTGAAGCATTTGTTGGAGCAAGGAGTCATTAGAATGAGTACATCACCTTGTGGTTCACCCATCATCATGGTGCCAAAGGACATAATATGGAGAATGTGAATTAACTACCGTGCCCTGAATAACATTACCATCAAGAATCAATATCCTTTGCCAAGGATTGATGACTTGTTGGATAAGTTGAAACAAGTCAAATTCTTCACCAAATTGGACTTAAAATTTGGCTATCATCAAGTAAGGATCAAAGCGGAAGACGTGTGGAAGACAACTTTAAAAAAAAAACAAGGTTTGTATGAGTGGTTGGTAATGTATTTCAGTTTATGCAATGCACCTACAACTTTTATTAGACTCATGAATTATGTTCTATGCCCCTTCATTGACTCTTTTGTAATAGTATATCTATATGACATACTAATCTTTAGAAACACATGGCAAGAGAACTTCTCACATGTGACACATGTACTAGAGACCTTAAAGAAGAATCAACTGATTGCCAACTTTCCAAAATGTGAGTTTGGGAAGACATCCTTGATTTATCTTGGACACATGATCATAGGAGGAGTGTTGAGAGTATATCTAGAGAATATTGCAACCATCACACAATGGCTTATTCCCACTAGTGTGATAGAGGTCAGGAGTTTTATCAGAGCAACCCAATATTTGAGGAAATTCATCATACATTTTCCACAACAACAACACCATTACATGAATTGACTGTCAATGACAAGATTTTTCATTGGGGAAAACAACAACAAAGAACATTTGAACATTTGAAGAATAAAATCAACAATGATCCAGTCCTAGCTATGCCAAATTTGTAGCAACCTTTTGAGATAGAAATTGATGCGAGTGGATATGCAATAGGAGTGGTGCTAATGCAAGGAGGGAGGCCTATATGCTACCATTCAGAGCTATTTCATGGAGAGGTTCTTGACTACCCCACATATGATAAATAACTCTTTTTTATTGTGGAGGAAGTGAATAAGTGGAAGAATTAATTAATGAGAACAGAGACCATTATACACATGAATCATGAGCCCCTTCAGTATCTACAGAGCTAGAATAAGATGCAACAGGTGAGGCACTATAAGTGGTTGGGTTTCTTACAACAATTTCACCTATTGATCAAATACAAGAAATGAGTCATGAATAAGCTAGCATACATGCTCTCTCGACCACCACTAAAGAAGATTACACTGGTTGGAGCGATAATGAAGCTTGAACCATTCACTCATACACTTATTAGTGAAGACTACGAGAAGATAAATAATTTAGAGGAGTATGTTGGCACCCAAAGTTTTGGGTTTAGTTTTGCGTGTGCACAAACGAAGTGGTGCACACATCCATAATTTTGTGCACCTAAGGAGATGCCCGAGGAATGACATAGAGTGCACACCGGACCAAGTTTTGTCACTTGCATGCCAAGCTTAAAGACTACCAAGTACACACCGATTAGAGTTTTTTTAGTTGCGTCGAAAAACAAGAAGATGCCCGCCAAAATCAAGAAATGAATCATTGGGAAATCTCCCTTAATGATTATTTCCAACAACATAAAAAGATGTGGGACAACCAGAGAATGAGATGGCCAGACAGTTAAGATTTCCATTGATGAAAGAAGTCTACATGGAGCGCTAGCAAGAACTAGAAGCGTGTGAGGTGGGTTTATCAGACAATCAAGTGGAGCATAGCAGAAAGAGACAACACTCTCCAACAAAGTAAGCTATAAAAGGAAGCTCTGACATCAGAATTAGAGTTAGCTTAGCGATCTAGCTGGTGAGACTAGTTGGATATTGAGAACAAGAGGTTCATTGAGTCTTCAATATTAACCTCACTCTGAGCCTATTGTGATTCTTTGAATATAATTATGTGTCTATTATATGTCTAAGTTTTGAGTAAGGGTGCATGGTGAAACATGTTTTAATTATGAGGTTTTATATAAAAACTATGTGAAGTTCTATGGATGTCATAGGTATCTGTCCCGCGTGATGTATATCTCTGATGTGATGGAATGCTTCCAGGAATAAAGAGATGACATTTATGATCCATTATGTGTCTGTAATGTATGAGTTGAATATGTGTGTGTATTGTTTTAATTCTTAGTCCTAATAGTTTATCAGACATGAGCTGTAAGGATGCCAATCCTAGTGACTTTCCATTTTTTATGCCTTCATCCTTGTGACAAGACCTTATGGTCTCTGTGATCCTCTCTACATCTGGGGTGAAACCTTACTCGACCTTGGTAGAGGATTGATATGATGGTACTTTGGGGTTTTTGTTAGACAACTCTGGACGAACCCTAGGTCTAAAAATTCCTTGCATTAAGAAAGATAGGACGTGCACAAGCGTGGACCGAAAAAACAAAAAAATGGTTGCATTGTTTGGACCTGAAGTCTTGTTGATATCGATGAAGGAAAGAAAAAAATAATTTGGCATCCTTCTAAGGAGGAGATTCAAGATGAGATAGAAGCGAAAGAAGATGATTTTTCCCTGTGAGAGACTCAAGGATTGAGAGTGAATGCAAAGCAATGGAAATGAAAATATATTTACTCGGATATGCATGAGATTTTCTTTGTGAAATTACCTTGTCTGTTGCATGGATGGATAAAGAGGCAAGCTGCTACCAATTCTATGGTGTGGCTGTTGGAGCCAGTGGTTTGGGATCAAGCCAAGATTGAAGAATTGAATGCATTGGACAATAAGTGGAATCGATCTATTGATATATGGTTTGCTCGAGTAAAATAAGGCTACATTATTTCATTCGACATGGAATACACCAATTATTTCAGCGAGGCAGAAATAAATTTTGCAGAAGGATCAAGAAGATGAATACTGGAAGAAATTCCTCTTTGGATAAAATTATTGTTTGTGGAGAAGGGGTTGATGCACATGGATCCCAATCGAATGGCTGAGTAAACTCCCCTATCACATGGGGGGTGGTGGGGTTTCTGCAATGACTGGGGAAAGTCAGAAAAGTGAGAGAATGGGTCCAACAAGGAAGATCCAAAAATTGTCAAGATGAGGACCCAGAAGAGCAGAGAATAAAAAGAGTCAAGAGGTATGCAAGAAGAGTTGAGGTAAGAATAAGAGTAGAAGAGAAAGGTGGAAAATAATTATCCAGGGGCACGAGATGAGGGGTCGGGTCCAAGATGAAGAGAAAAGGAATCACTCCAAGTGGTAGTACGAAAGTGTACATTCTGCCAGAGTGGATCATAGACAAGGATATGCCCACAAAAAGGCATGGCATAGAGGAGATGGTGTCCAGTAGGGATACCAGTAGTGATACTAGTATATACCTAGGTGACGAATTCTGCACCCCTTGGCTATTGCAAAGTGCCACAACCTTAGAAGAAGATGAAGCATAGAGCAATGGTGCACTGACAAAAAGAGAGGTTGGCACATGGAGTAGTAGTGTGCTGTTTGGAGAGAGATTTTATGCGCAAGGTGAAAATTCACATATCAAACCTAGAGATGAAGTGCAGATTTGTAGTGAATATATTGGCCCAGAAGAAGGAGCACACATTTGTGGTGCACATTCAGGACAAGAAGGCAGAGCACAAAGTGTTGGTGCACTAGAAGAAAAGGAAGATGGAGGCTCCCCTAGTGGTGGGGGATACAAATTGATAGTAGTAGATGTCCTTGTGTGACTACAAGTAGAAAAATATCTAGGTCACCTTGTGATACTTTTCAGAAGAAGATGGACATACCCTCCCTTTGTACCCGCTCCCTTGCACATTTTTAATCAAGAAGAAAACACAATAAACAGTAAAGAGATCAGAGTAGAGGAAAAAGAATAAGAAGAGAGAAGTGATGAGATAAGTGAATAAGAAGGTGAAGTCAATAATACTTTACCCCAATCCAATATTAGTCAGAGAAGAGGAACTAGATCAAGAGAGAAGTGTGGAAAATTCTAGCCAACATCAGTCAGAGAAGAGGAACTAGCTCAATTTTGAACATGGTGAATCAAGACAGTACACTGAGGTTTCCCGTGTTCCATGGAATGGGTAAGGATGATGCAGAGAAACAATGGTTTACCTATGAATAAATATGTTTTGTAAAGATAATTACAGATGAAGCATCTAAAATCATGCAACTAGAGACCACGTTCAGGGATAGAGCCTTGACGTGGTACATGGAATAAAAAGATACTCCACCATCAGTATAGGAAAGGTCCCTGGTTGAGTTTAATCAGGATCTAATTAGGGAGTTTGAAAATCCTGATTCAGAATCCTAATGCATTACAAAAATAAAAAAGCTCAAACATAAGGAAGGAGAAACCATCTAGGACTATGACCAACGGTTTAAAATCTTGTTGGATAGGATGATGTTCCAAATCGAGGATGTGCAACACAGAGAATGGTTCATTGTGGGGTTACTCCTCCATATCCTAGTCCTTCTCACCCAACAAAAGGTGATGACTTAGGAAGAGGTAGTAGAAATTGTGATGCACTTGGAAGCTACACCTGGAGGCGCATAAACATCGACCGAGTGGGTGGAAGTTCAGTTGCAACTAGCCAACTTAACGATACACCTACAAGATATGGACAAGACTAAATTCGTGTGTGAGAACATATGGTGTACTACATGCCGCTCCAAGGGGCATCACTGAGATGAGTGCCCGATCCTTCCAAGTTATGTGGTGACAAGTGTGCCAAATCCATTTCCATCTGGATAGTTAGAATGGTGCGAGATATGTAGACAATGGGACCATGTGCCACCTTGTTGTCCCACTTTTCATAAATACCAGATGACGACTCACACTCCATTTTGCGATTTCTGTAAATCCATTGGCCATGATGTCAATAGTTGTTTCTCCCTCTAGTTGATGCAAGATAACACCCGCAATGCATTCCAGGTACAATAGGAGCATAAAGTGGTGAGCGTGGTGGCGCAGACAGAGGCAGATACCAAGGAGGTCCTCAAGGTGGATATGAGGGTGGTCATGTCCATGGATATGGCAGAGAGGGAGGTATACCCCCCACATGTTTTAATTGAGGTGAGATTGGTCATGTCTTACGATTTTTCACCAAACCGTGTGTGCTTTGTGCCTATTGTTATAGTCCTGAACATGTAACTGAGGATTGTCCTGACTTATTAAAGAAGTGGGAGGACAATAAGACTGACTGTAACATGGTGCATGCCAAGCCACGCAAAAACAAGAAGAAGAATGAGGATAACGTCTGGGTAGTAACTTGCAGAGGGGCGAAGAAAGGGGAAGAATTTGAGCATGGTGAAGGCTCGGGTCAAAACACAGACGAAAATATTTAGAATGCACACCATCCCCCTCCAAAGTTTGATGTTTCTCAATAGAAGTAGTTTCTCCATGATGCAGAGAGAGTACTCGAAGAGGAAAGAGAGCGATAAAAGCTGAAATGCATGACTCATAGGTCTCTTGAAGATTCTCAAATCTAGGAAGAAATGCAGAGGGTGACACAAAGGTCACTGGAAGAATATCGGATCTGTGAAGAGGTACAATGGGTGATGAAGAAGTCAATGGACAAAGCTCACATGTGTGAGGAGTTATAGTGTGCGATGTAAATATCTTTGGAGGAGGCTCGCGTGCACGATGAAATACAACATGCAACCCAAAGATCGATAGAGGAATCACACAAACATACTACACTGTGACACGCTGAGCAAAAAGAATATGAGGAGGGGTTGCAATGCACATCGTGCATAGAATCCTTGTGCGACTTATGTTGCATGGAAGAGGTTGAAGATCAAGTCAATACCTTCTTACACTATTGTTTGCAATTTATTAAATATCCAGAAGTTGCAAGTAAGTTGATCCAGATTTTAGCTACTTCCATGAAAGAACAAGGAGAGGAGACCACCATATCCACTCCGCTGCCAAAAAGAGATGTATGTCAGGAAAACAAGAAAAAACGCACTGGAAAAGAATTTAAGATGACAATAGAGTTTGGTGGGTATGACATAGATGGACTCATATTGGATCTGGGATCTGATATGAACATTTTTCCCTAGAAATATTGGGAATTGATGGGTAATCCTAAGTTGGTATAGTCACCAATATAGCTCCAATTGGCTAATCAATAAAATATCTACCCCATAGGACGAGTGGAGCGAGTGGAAGTGAACATAGAAGGAGTGAAAACAAAGGCTGACTTTGAAGTCATCGAGATCATGGATGATTATGATCCATATCCCACATTACTGTGGATTGACAGGGCCTTTGACAATAATGTGGTGTTAACTTTGAAGAAGAGGCACATGTCCTTTGAAACTGACACCTTGTGCATGGTCGCGCCTCTATATCCATATGAGGGCGATTGGTACAATGAGTCCGTGGATGAGGATGTGCGGAGATCGGTCATTGAAAATATTTACAAAATCACGAGATGCAGGGATGACTACATCAACCCCATTGCAGACGAAGAGTTAAGTTGGAGAAGTGTCAAATCTTATGACACAGATTTTGAGGATGCCATGGATAGGTGGCAGAATAAGCTATACAAAATATAAACAATGAGGTGTGCGCATATCACTGTTGAAGAGCATGTGGAATACCTTGAATCCTATTGGTATGATGGGTCGGAGTCAGTGGACACATTTATTATGTGGATACAACGCATTCCTGAGTACCAGAGGCCTCACACACTTGACTTAGTACTGATAGGGATACCTGCATGATGGTGGGTTGCACACCGCCGACCTTACTGATAATGGGTAATCGTAGAAGAAGATATGCGTGAAAGATTCAAAATTAGAGCAATTGTCCCTCACATCACCTATCTTTGTGAAAGAGGATGGTTAGCCAAGAAACGATGCGAGGTGTGTTGTAAATATTTAAACCTCAGACGTGCACACTCACACCCCCCCTATACCAACCATACCAATTTTTTTTGTTGAACTAACATGGAAACCACCCGAACCTACTCTAAAAACAACTATCCAATTCATAAACCTCGAAGAGTCCTTTAGATAAATCCCACCGTTTCCCCCCTATATCATGGAGCCAACATATGAGATAAATACAAGATTTGATGAGCTACTACATCAATGGATACTGCAAGAAATGGGCGAGCTTGATGCCAAGCCTCCAGGGCATAAGTTTCTTGAAGGAATACACATAGGGCCACATTGCGACCCACTAGGGACCGCTAAAATCAAATAACCTAAAAGCACGAATCAATCTAAGGTGCACATAAAAGATGCATAGCGCCCCCAAAAAATAAGACTCACATATGTGTAATTAAGTCCATAGTATTGTTACTAAGTATGAATTACCAGTGACAATAGATTTCAACAACGGTCAACAGATCATCTTGATCAATATGCTAGGCATTTCTAGGCATCGTTGGTAATAGAGTATGAACCAGTCTACTGATAGGAGGATGATTGACCCGATTCCATATTAATTGCAACCATCAATTTCATCACTTAGTGGGAAGTTCGATGTTTTGAGCTTACTCACTAACCATCATCTAGCTTCATTCACACATGCGAAAAAGGATCGCAGGATAGTCTTCCCGCGTCCCCAAAATATGTAAGCATGGTCGACCATGTAACACAAGTACAATGTCTGGGCTCTGACGACCAATTTATGCGAGTCTCAAACAGATTTCCTGGTGGATACACTAATCGAAAGGGAAAGACAATATACTTCCAAAATATTCCACAAAATATGGGTACGAAGTCCGTTATGACGCCTCATTCAACAAGGCACATCATCAGGATGACAAATTAGAATTGGGATCTCTCTAGTTGCACCATTCCACT
This sequence comes from Picea sitchensis, assembly GCA_010110895.2. Lineage (NCBI taxonomy): Eukaryota > Viridiplantae > Streptophyta > Pinopsida > Pinales > Pinaceae > Picea > Picea sitchensis. The sequence continues at coordinate 24,388 of SNQJ01S0075167.1, read as the reverse complement.
GCCATATTCTAAGTGGTATTTACTTCGTCACCACCACTTGACTCATCTGGCTGACCCCCTTGCCTCCCCTGTCTCCATGATATAAATACCCGATCTCCCCTGAATTCCTTGGAAACATTCTCCACGTCCCATTCTCAATCTCTGTTGCCCATCACCCCCATTTTCTACTTCCCATCATTCACTGCTATCATTTCATGTTCTGTTGATTCTTCTCTCATATCATGGGCCAATTTTGCAAACATCTAGGGACATGTGCTTCCTCGCCTAACTGATCCCCTCCCATTCCCACACTACAGTTCCTCCACATCTTAACGGTGTATCAACAACTATTAAGTAGAACCTATACTATTGAATTTCCCGCTTCCCCATTGGTAAATGTCACCATGCTTCATCCCCTTTGCTGATAGGGAGGGCCCCTACATCCAATCCATACCATGCATCATCCCTTTTGCTGATACATAGGGGCCTCCTCTTTCATAATAGATGCACCTCCTCCACTCGCACCTTCGAGGATTGCATTTATTTACACACCCATTACTAGTCCCCCTTCTCTCACCTCTTTCCATATATTCACATCCCTCCTCTAGTAGAATGTCTAGGGATACTAGTTTGGCTTGGACATCCTAGAATCAAAAGACAAGAAGCGAATGATACTCTCTCTGAACGACACGTTAATTCTCTTCAATGCTCAATGTTTGGTGGTGGGCCTTAAGCAAATCCCTTATTCCCCTCCACAAGCACCAACAAAGGTTCCATAGGGAGCATCTAGCCACATGCACTCCAACTCCATCTTTCACCATGCGACATGTGTCAGTCATTCATGGACCTAGGTCGAGTTGTAACTACAACTTTCATTGATGATTTTCTCTAACTTAGGTTTGGGCGTCAACACAACTTGTTTTGTCGAACGATGATTTTCTCTTACTCCAACTATCCACCTTTAGAAATTTAGCATTTGGCTCGAGGATGAGCTATATAATAGTGGTGGGGGCCTGTTGGAACCCAAAGTTTTGGGTTTATTTTTGTGCACTCGTACAAATGAATTTGTGTGCGCTCATTCCATAATTTTGCGTGCACCTAAGGAAATGCGCGATGAATGACATAGAGTGCACACCAGACTGAGTTTTTTCAGTTGTGAGCCAAGCTTAAAGAATACCAAGTATGTGCCAGTTGTAGTTCAGTTGCATCGGAAAACAAGAAGATGCCCGCCAGAATCAATAAAGGAATCATCAAGAAATCTCCCCGAATGATTACTTCTAGTAGCATACAAAGACGTGGGATGACCAGAGAATGAGCTGGACAAGAATTTAAGATTTCCCTTGATGTAGGAAGTCTACATGGAGTGTTGACAGGCACCAAAAGCATGTGAGGAAAATTTATTAGACAAACGAGTGGAGTAGAGTAGAAAGAGACAATGCTCCCCAACATATAAAGCTATAAAAAGAATATTTAACATTAGAAATAGAGTTAGCTTAGCAAGCTAGCAGGTGAAACTAGTTGGACATCGAGAATAAGAGGTTGATTGAGTCTTCAATATTGAGCTCACTCTGAGCCTTTTGTAATGTTGTAATGATTTGAATATAATTATGTGTCTATTATATGTCTAATTTTTGAGCACGGGTTCATGGTACATCATGTTGTAATTTTGAGGTTTTATATAGCAAAGATATGAAGTTCTATGGCTGTCATATGTATCTGTCCTACGTGATGTATATCTATGATGTAATGGAATGGTTCCAATAATAAAGAGATGACAATTTTGATCCATTATGTGTTTGTTATGTATGAGTTGAATATGTGTGTGTATTTTTTTAATTCTTAGTCCTAATAGTTTATCAAACATGAGTTGCATGGATGCTCATCCTAATGACTTTCTGTGTGTTTAACCTTCATCCTTGTCACAAGAAATTATGGTATTTGTGATCCTCTCTACATACGGGTGAGACCTTCCTTGGCCTTGGACAAGGATTGATATGCTAGTGCTTTGGGGTTTTTGTTGGACAACTCTGGACAAACTCTGGGTCTAAAACTCCCTAGCATTAAGAAGGATGAGACGTGTGTATGCATGGACCAGAAACACCCAACATAGTATATAAGAAGTTGAAGGAAAGATTGGTCACTTCCAAGGAAGGGAATGGATACCACCTCCAAGATGTATTGTTGTACAAGTTCGATAAACTATGTGTACCTTAGGGGAGACGAGTTCAATTGATGAAAGAAACACACACATCTAGAGTTGTTGGGCATTTTGGTGTGACAAAGACCGTGGAAAACCTACAATGGTATGTGTATATTAGCCAAAGATGTAGGAGAATGTGAATTGGTTTTTAAAAGGTTGTGTTCTTTGCATCACTAGCAAGCCAAGTAACCTAAAACTTGGCTTGTACATGCCCCTATCAATACCAACCAAGCCTTGGGAGAACATCTCCATGGAATTTGTTGGAGGTTTGACTATGAATCGTAAGGGACAAAAATACTTGTTTGTTGTGGTGGATCGCTTCACTAAAATGTGCATGCCCATCCCATGTAAGAAGACAATATCGGGATGAGAGGCAATAGAGCTATTTTTTAGTCATGTTTGGGTACATTTTGGGTTGCCAACCTCCATCATATTTGATCGAGAGAACATGTTTTTGGGAAGGTTCTAGACAACACTTTGGGAAATGATGGATACCAAATTGAAGTATTCAACAACATTACATCCTTAGACCGATGGAAAAAAAAAGGTTGTTAATTGAAGTTCAAAAATTGGTATAGTTGTTGAGAGGCTACAATAGCAAACATCCAAAGACTTGGGACAAGCAATTGGTATACATCCAACATTTGTACAATAGAGCACTCCATACTTCTACCAATAGGTCTTCTTTCGAGACTTATCTTGGCTATTTACCTCCCTCGCCATTTGACATTGTGTATGGGAAACAACATGATGGAGTAGGAATATGGGGGGATAAACAGAAGGTGAGAACATTCGTGGAAAAAATTAGACATATATATCTAAGGGTTCAAGAGCATCTTGAGAAGAACCAACAACTGTATAAATATATACATGACCAACATAAGGAGGATAAAAACTTATATGTTTGAGATAAGGTTTGGATATATCTCTGCAAGGAACAATTGCGGGGAATGACAAAGAATCTCAAGCCTCTTAGATATGGACCTTTTGATATCATTGAATAAGTGAATGAGAACGCTTTTGGGCTAAGGATTCCTCCCTATATGCTGATCAACTCAATGGTAAATGTGGAATATTTGAAATTATTTGAACCCTCCATGCTAGATCAAGAGGAGAAGGAACAACATGTTCTTCCGACAGTGGAATATTTTATACCACACCCTTCAGAACAATTAAAAGAATATACCATCCTGCAACACAAGGAATGGATCACCCGCAGAGGATGGCAAGAGATATGGCAGATTGGTCTCAAAGGAAAAAATCCAAGGAAAGCGAAATGGTATGAGAGGAACCAGATTGCAAGCAGGTTCCCTCATCTATCCTTGGCAGCTTTTGGGGACCAAATGCCTCCCAATGGGGAGGTGTGATCTGAATTGGATCTGAACAATAAAAAATTGGCTAAGGCACATGTTTTTACAAGGATTGGCATTGGCAAGGTTCGAGGCTTTGGGTAAATAAGGGACCGGTCTGTTGGCATGAAGGGACCCATGCCATCATGACCGACGTCCACACCTGCACTCAATCAAAACCTAAGGCAAGCGACAATAGGTGACTATAAAAGGAATACAAAAATAAAATGTATTAAAAAAAGAAAAGATAAAGTTTCATAGGTACTCTCTCTATGCATAAAAGAAAAAAGGAAAAGAAATGAAAGGAGGAGAACCAAACTTTGGGAAGATGAAGGGTCGAGGATGCCTGACCTTCCACCTATCCCCTATACCTCCTTTATGCTAGTTCTTATATATGGAGAAAGGGTTCTTTGGTGAAGAGAGGAAGTAGTATGTTGTTGAGACTTCATTGAGAAGCTCCAAGCTGAACCAATGAGTCTGTAATCATGCCACTATTGAATAATAAAATCCTAGCCAAATCCAATTTAATGTTGGTTTTCCCATTTGGGTTTCTAGGTTTTGTGCACCCTCGAATAATGATGTACATTTATTATTTAATGCCTCATCCTTCATGAACGTTTTATCATGAGCAAGACAACTAATAACTAGAACAAATACAGAGAAGAAGAATAATTTCATTGGGATCCATGTTGAGGAGGTGGTTGGGAAATAAGCCTGCCATTTAGGGATCAATTCCTTCCATGAAATATGCAGACACCCACTCAGGACCTAAGGCCAAGTCTCCAGGAGAAACATTCCCGCATGCCATCCTCCTCCGTTGATACTAGCGGGCTCTACCATGTGCCATGATCACCCATTCATTCTTCTCATCAACTGCCTTGATGTTTTGACCTAGCTCGAGATTATATTCCATCATGTGAAATCATGGTTTTAGGTTGCAATTCTTCATTGTCCCACTCCACCATTTGTACCTCCTTCGTGTCCTAACCTCGATAACCTTCATCACCATTGCAGGGGAGTGGAAGGTGGTGTACCTCTATTGACCTCGTTATCGTGCAAACTAAACCCCCTCCAGGCAACATGTATCCACGACTCTTCAATGTTCTGCAAGGTGGCAACAAGACCCACCACATGTGACTTTCAAGGCTTGCCTCTCATCACCCCCCACCCCCCACCC
>SNQJ01S0075166.1:45659-61822 GCA_010110895.2 Picea sitchensis | reverse complement strand
GGTTGTCTGGCTTGTGTGTAACACTCTCTCTAGGTGAGGGAGGTGGTTGCGGTTGAAGAGGGAGGTTGCCAAGCCTATGAGAGACTCTCTCCAGGTGAGAGAGCATGCAGAGGAAGTGAGAACTCCTGAAAGGGGTCATGTAACTGCTACAGAGCTATGAGACTTTCAGTCTGGTCTGTTGCTAAAGCCCAAGGCAAGGGAGGTTTAGCAGCCAAAGGACTATCTTGGTGACAATGAAGGTGTATACTCCTGGGGTGGGATAGGCATGTGGGGAATGAGAGTCTGTGAGAAGTGGGCATAAGTGGCTCCTAGGAGAAAATCCTTCCTCTATAACGTTGTGTCTTCCGTTGACCTTGCCTAGCCTAGGATTCCCTACCCGGTGGAGCTTAGTCCCATCTCGGGGGTGACCTACTGTTGAGAGTGATGAGCAACACGATCTAAGGCTGGGAGGTTCGTGGAAGTTTTGCACGCAGTTGGTGAAATTACTACAGTTTCAAAGATAAGTATCAGTTTGTGCTTAATATTATGTTTTGCATGTCTGTGATGCTTATATGTTATCATGTATTCTGTTGCGCATATGAATTATTGTTAATGACCTTGATGATGTATATTAGAAGTAGCTTGTGCTTACTCTATATTGTTTAGAACAATCTGTTAATTAGATTTAATATGCATGTTCTATATACATGTATGAGAATGTTCCACGTAGTAGTGTTGCTCGACAAGTGGGTTGATGGCCGAGAATGTTACAATATGGTATCAGATCTCAAAAGGATAAGTTAAGGTTGTTTTTGGTAGCATATCCTGACCTGTTGGTGGCCGGGGATGTTACAAATCTGGTCAGTCACACAAGGAACATGCGACTCTAAAAAAAGAAGCTTTTAGGCACTTCAAAGGTTTGTTTAAAGATGATGACTTATTCTCCCCGGTTGACCAATTAAATCTGGTTAGTTTATTCTCCAATTTTTTCACAGAGGAGGATTCTTCTCTTATTGACCACCCCTGTTCACTCCTGGAGATCTCAGATACATTAAAGTTGTTGGCAAAAGACAAAAGTCCAGGCTTGGATGGCTGGACAGTTGAATTTTTCCTTCACTTTTTTGACATCCCGGGAAATGATCTGTTGGAACTTGTTGAGGACTCTAGGATTAGGGCGAAGGTAAAATCATCACAAAACTCTACGTTTCTGGATTTGATTCCAAAGGTGAATAAGCCCGTTACCTTTGGTGACTATAGGCCCATTTTGCTATGCAATTTATGCTACAAGTTAATAACGAAGGTGATTGCAAACAAAGTCAAGCCTATCTTCTCGAGGATGTTATCTGGTGAACAACTTGGTTTCCTAAAAGGTAGGAAAATATTGGACACCATTGGCACTGCTCAAGAGTGTTTACATAGCATTAAACAAACGAAGCAAAAGGCCCTCATCCTGAAGCTTGACTTAAAAATAGCCTATGATTGTGTAAATTGGGACTTTCTCCACTTAATTCTCATCAAAACGAGCTTCAATCTTCTTTTGACCAACTGGATCATGAGATGTGTTGTTAGCAACTCTTTTGTTGTTTTGATAAATGGTGATACCTATTCCTTTTTCCAGAGAGAATGTGCTCTTCGACAAGGATGTCCTCTTTTGCCTCTGCTCTTCATCTTAGTTATGGAAAGTATTAGCCTTTTGCTAAGAAAAAACTAGTCTAAAGGTGGATTGTCGGGGGTTAAGGTTTCAAGGGTGGTAAAAATACTACATCTTATCTTTGTTGATGACATCCTTATTATGTCAAACGCGTCACTTGAGGAATGGATGTTAATTAAATCGCTGTTGGAGCTTTTCTGCTGTGATTCCGGTCTCAAATTTAACTTAGAAGAGTCTATTTTCCACCATTTGGGTTTACGTGGGGAGGAATTGGAAAGGATAAGGGAAGCCTTTGAGATCACTTTCATCAAGCTGTCAACAGGTTTTAGGTATGCGGGTTATTTCCTTAAAGCAAACATATCCACGTTTGAATATTGGAGGTGGCTTTTAAAGAAATTCGACCATAGGATCAGCCACTAGTGTAATCGTTGGTTATCTCTTGGTGTTCGTTGCAACCTTGTAAAGGATTTCCTAGAATCTCATCCTGTGTACTAGATGGCATTAGTGGCGATCCCAGCTTCTGTGCTCTCAAAGATTAGGTCTTTAATATTTGATTTTCTCTGGTCGGGTGGAGGATCAAACCAACATTACCATCTGGTTAGTTGGAAGGTGATTGCAAGACCAAAGTCTGTTGGTGGGTGGGGCATCAGGAACATTTTCCATTTTAATCGTGCCTTGGCTGCGAACTCCTCATGGCAGGTGTTAACGAAAGATGGTATATGGCACAGGGTGATCAAGGATAAGTATATTCCTTATTCTTCTGTTGCTACTTGACTTAGATCGGATAATGTTCTACAACCTCTGGCCTCTCAGACCTGGAAGAATTTTTTGAAGTCACTTCCTCTTATCACACATTGGCTTAGCTGGAATCCAGGGAATGGTCAATCGATTTTGATTGGTATGGACAAGATTCTGGGGTTGGGTGACTCCTCGCTTCTATCCCATGATCTCCTTGCGTCCTTAAAGAATAAAAAAATCTACTATCTTTATCAAGATAAAGCATAGGCTACTTCGAGCTTATTTTTGGAACACTGGAAAATAAGTTTTACGTTGGGCCTTACGACATTTTGGCTATAGAGTGAACCACTTATTGCAAGGCCCTGGTTTCTTATGGTATCCTACTCCAACCTTCAGAAGATATGCTACTCTGGACTGGTGGGGATAATTCGGGTATGCTCACTATAAAAAATGTCTATACTGCTCTATCAAAAAAGATTTGGCCTCTTCAGAGTGCAGGGTGGCACAAACACTTGTGGTCCTGGGACCTTCCTTACAAAATAAAGTTGTTTACGTGGATGGTCAATGAAAACAAACTCTTAACTTGGGAAAACCTCCAGAAAAGAGGTTGGATTGGCCCTAGCATCTACCCTTTGTGTTTTCTGGAGGAGGAGACGAGGTTTCATATGCTTGTCCATCTTAATGGAAAATTATAGCATGAACACAAATTGGTGTGGTAACTCTATTTCTGGTTGTTTTGATACTTTGACAATACAGGAAAAAATTTATGTCTTCCTCCCTTCTTTGGTATGTTGGTACATTTGGTTGCAACACAATTCTTGCATCTTTGATTCTCATTTCCCTTCCTTACTGGGGACTGCCTATAGAGTATTCAGTTTTTTAGAAAACTTGAGTGGAAGGAAGCCACTGGCAAGAAATTTGCCTAGACTAAAAAAAACTCCTTCTTTTGTTTCAGATTCTATAGCTTGATTTGATGGAGTGACTCAAGAAAACCGTCTCATCAATGGAGCTGGGGGAATTATAAAACAAGATGGAAATATTATTTAGAGGTGGACCCTAAAATGTGGACCAAGTAAAAACACTAGAGCTGAGCTCCTGGGTGCATGGGCTTCTTTAACTTTGGCTATCCGTTTGGACATTGAGCATATCCAAGTCTTGGGTGATTCAAAGATTGTGATAGATTGACTAAATAATAAGGGGACTCTTCAAGTCTCCTCACTATTGGGCTGGTTGGACTGGGTGCAGGCGTTAAAACATATTTTCATCTTTATCAGTTTCACACACATCTACAGGGAGGAAAGTGAAGAGGCAGACACTCTATCTAAAAAAGTGCTTCAAATGCCAGAAGGAAATATCCATTACAACAAATGGATCGATGGGCACAAGGGTCCTCCTCTCTATCTACATCTCTTTTTATGACGAAACAATTCATCTTATTTTGGATGTTTTTGTCTTTGTATAGGCATGGTGGGCCCTTTTCTAGTTTTTTTTTGCCTTCCTTAGATATTGGTGCAGCCTTGTTAGAGCCCCAATATATTTTCTTTTCTTCGAGCACTTGAAGGTCTTCTTGTTAAGACCTATCTCTTTGTAGTGCCGTTGGTTTTGTTGGATGTATTATGACAGTTTTATATTTACTGAGAACATCATATATTTATAATGTATTGAGAAATTTTCTGCTGGAAAGTAATAACACAATTTCTATCTTTATCAATGACAATATGCCACCTTTATGCTTTAACAAAAATAATTACGTTCTGAATTTAATACAATGTTTATTTAAAAATAAATAAAAATCTTGAAATTAATGATTTAGGTTTTCACTAGACGTGACCAGTAGCTAATTTTAATTTATCCAGATTCTTAGGTTGATTAGGTTGTTAATTTGACAGATTTATTGAACGGATCGTCTATTTATTTAGTTTTTTATAGGAAAAACCAAACCTTCATAAATGATCCAGTCTGTATTATCACTCGAAATTTCAAGAGATTAACAATGAATTGAAACCTCAGTTCATCGACATAAGCGAATTTGGAAGAACAAGATTTAACATTCTATTTACTGTAAAGGATTCCGAGTTGTAAGGTCGTGCACGGAGACAAAAAGAAGGATTACTAATGGAGTGTACAAGGATTAAAATGAATGATAAATCAAATCATTTTTTTAAATTGACCTGACATTCTGTTGCTCAAGATTCAACTTTTAGTACATGAATGCTCCACAATATTTTATTTAAATTAGGAGAAAATTTTAGTTAGGAACGCATTCTACAATTTCACAATAATGGTAGTGATAATAAATGTCCGGTTATTTTATAATAGGATCAAATGCATGTTCATAACATATTTCAAGAATGGAATAAATATTTTGAAAGAAGGTTTAGCCATACAAATCACCTCATTGTAACAACTAATATAGAATATATTTATATCAATATAAAAACTAAATGAAATTGTCTACATTAACTCGAAATTCCAATTCATTATAAATTCAATATCTATACTTTGAATTACCATAACCGGATGAGTTGAAAATTGATGTCGCACAACTGATTGGAACCTCCCTATGTTAATTGTGGATATCCGTAAATGCCATCGTTGCTTCGTCGTTCCTCACCAAGCTTACCAATCCACTGAAAGACTCACCTGATGCCTTCCAGCCAATGCAATGGGTACTCTTCTTTCCCTATGTCTCCGAGCCGCAGAGGGGCTATAAAAAACCAACCACATAACTAGCTACGAAGTGTCCACTCATAGGTGAGAGGATCCCACCTCTTTACCACTTGGCTTTCCATTCAAAATAGAAACTCTCGAGTCCACGATCATTACGATGACTGTCCAACAATAGGATAGAATTTGATCCCCCTCTTGAACCAAAACCTTTCTTTTATAACCCCTCTTGATACTCATGAATTCATCAATTAAAAACATAAAATAAATTATTTCCCCCATCCAATTTCCTACTTTCCTAAAATTACTCCTCGATGTTTCTTAGCTTTTACTCAAGATTCCCCAGCTTTTTTGGACTTTTAGATTTTCTCCTAGAGTGTTTCTTGTTTTTTAGATTTTCCCTTAGATGTTTCCCTGCTTTTCTTGTCTTTTAGATTCCCCCTAGATGTTTCCTTGCTTTTCTTATCTCTAGATTTTCTCCTAGATGCTTCCTTTATACAATTGTCTCTCATAAATTTAATAATACATTTATTTATTCACTTATTTAATATCATGCATGTCTTTTAGTTTCCTTCCTAGTTGTTTGTTTTTATTTAATAATTTATATTTTTTCTTGCATTCTATATTCCCTTTACCCATAAATTCTTAGAATAAATCAATTATTCCCTAACATCTAACCCTTCCAAAATATTTCATTCTCAAGTTTTCTAGCAGGACTCTATGATCTACTTTATCACCTTACCCTTAGGTTAACTTACATGTTTCACTTTATACTAGAAGTTTAATTTGAAACAAAGGATAAGGGTGCCATAAACACCATGCCCTTTAGGATGTACTAATGTACTCCAAGGGTTCCATGCATTATGCCCTTCATGTGCTTTTGACCTTGAGCGTTGGGAATATGGCACAAATGACGAAGATCCTATTACTCTTATAGTTTCCTCTATTTCGAGACCTATGGACACTAAGGAATAAGGCCTTCACCTTATTGTGCGCCCCTCAGTATACCTCTCGATTGAATTAGACCCAGTCTACCCTTGCGACATCGTGCAACCGTCTGAGAAAGAGTTTCCCTCACTCTTCAATTCCAACCACGATGGGAGTGATAGTGAGTGGAAACATGGACATTGTTCCACTCCTCCCTTTTCGACTGATCTGATTCTGTATAGCTGCGCTACTCCTTTTGTGAGTTAGATCGGAAAGCATGATTCTTGTGCCTACATCCACTAAAGAAGTTTTAATCAGTATGTCCGTAATCAACATAAGTTATTTATTCAAAATTTCATCAATTCATTTACTCCATGACTCATTTCGAAGTCCCAGGTTCCTTTTGACGATACCCCCGTCAACTAGTCATTGAGATTCCTATACACTCATGAACTCATTAGTAACATCTATACAATCATTATCATCCATAGATTCTATTCAACAAGATATAATGAATAACTAATCATTTTCACATTTGACTTTTTAGGAATTTCATAAAAAGTCTAGCATTTATCAAGTATTAATTAACCAGGTCATTTGCGAGAAAACACCCTCAAAGAATAAGTCTATTGTCTAAATAGTCATATGAAATGGGGCATTACATACACCCCCTCTTATTTCAAACTTCGCCCCGAAGTTTCATGAAAAAGTCTAAAAGTAAATCAAAATAAATGCATAAATTGTTGACGCATCTCCTCTGCGTCCTCCCAGGTAGCAGAATTGGGATTGTAGCTATCCCATTACACCTTGAACTGATCGACCAATCGACGTCGAAGTTTCCAAGTGCGGTGGTCCAATATGCAGACTAGTTCGACTATCAAGGCCCCCTCATCCAACATCTGCAAATAACTCAAATCAATGACATGGGAAGGATTTGAAACATAATGACGCAAAACAAAAACGCGAAAGACATCATGCATGCGCTCAAAAGATGCGGGTAACTCTAATATATACACAATTTTTACCTTCCTCTCCACAATATCAAAGGTTCCAACGTATCTAGGAGAAATTTTAACACCTTTCCAAAACTTAATAGAACTCTTTTGTAGTTTCACTCGCAAAAATACTTTGTCTCCGACCTCATAGCTCCGATTAATTCTATGCGCATCTGCATAACTATTTTGTCTATCTTGTGCTTCCTTAAGTCTTTCTATGATCATTTTCATTTGATCCTCCATCTCTTGTATTACGTCAGGTCCTACTATAATTCTATCTTCTAGCCTGCCCCATCTTAGAGGTGTTCTGTAGGGTCTTCCATACAAAAACTCAAATGGTACCATCTTAATGGAACTCTGATAAAATTTTTTATATGCAAAATCAACTAATGGTAAGAACTCTTCCCAAAGTTTTTGTTGGTACATTACGTACATTATTAACATATCTTCAAGAATTTGATTCATCCTTTCTATTTTTCCATCTGTCTCAGGATGATAAGTAGTACTAAAATTTAACTGTGTTCCCAATGCATCCTGAAAACTGGCCCAAAATCTTTGTGTGAAAACTGCTCCTCTATTCGAAATTATTTTCTTTGGTACACCATGCAATCACACAATCTCATTTATTAAAAATCTCACAATATCCAAAGCCTGATAAGTAGTCTGTACCGTAATAAAATGAGGTCTCTTTATCAGAGTGTCAACCACTACAAAAATAGAATCATGTTTATGTGTTGTAAGAGGTAGTACAACTATAAAATCCATAAATATAATTTCCCATTTAGATTCTGGTATTGCATGTGGTTGGAACAATCTCGTTGGATGCCTATGCTCAACCTTCACTTGTTGGTATTCAAGACATCTTGCCACAAAATTTACAATATCGGTCTTGATTCCCTTCTAGAAAAGCAAGGGTTTTAGATCAACGCTCATCTTTTTTAATCTAGGATGAGCCATGTAAAATTCTATATGATCCTCTTTTAAAATCAAGTTTCGTAATTCTTCATTCGACGGTACGTAGATTCTTCCATTTAGTCTCAAAAATTTGTTAGATTTCAAATTATAACGCGCGTATTTAGGTATAAGTATAACTTCATTCTCGACTTTTTCCTTTACTTATACCAATCATCCTCTGGTTGTAAACTTAATATCCTTTTTCATAGATTTTTTCTTAATAGGATGACTGAAAAAATGCGGGGACATTGATCCGAAAATGGATAGAACTCATACAACACTTAATCTGAACTAAGTGTCTCTAATATCACTTGATCCTCAAATAGTGTTAAGTATGACACCACTTTCTTATTCCAATATTATTTTATTGAGTGTGCTTATAGCATGGAAGTGACTTATATTACTTAACCAAACACTTTAACTGTTAAAAATAACTTTCATAATCATTCATACATGAGCATATACAAAATCACATGAAAGCAATAATTGTGTTTCAAAATGACCTTCTTGCTTGCTACTCAAACTCAATTACAAATGTCAAATTCGACACTTTCTTGGTGATCCAGATTTAGGAGTGAAACGAACTAATTAACAGATTGAATACAATAAACACAAAGATATGAAGAACAACATATATACCCAGTGAACACTATCATCTATTGAATCAATGAAATAGGATAAAACTGTAAAATTGCAGAACTGAAACACTTGCTTGAATGATGGTAGCTATCTATGAGAAGAGATGTGGCTGCTATGCACATATATCTAAGTAGAATCATTACAATGAGGCTCCAGAGGCCTTTTTTATATTTCTCATGAATGCCAAAACCCTATACATCAAAAAACCTAAACTTAGGAGGTGAAATGCCAAAAGTCATGTGGGCCCCTATGGGTAAGTTGGTACCTCAACTTCCCGGGTTCATAACTTTTGCATACGACCTCCATTTTAGGCGCGTGATAGCCCATTGGAAAAGTATTTTAGAGAACTACACATTACGCCATCAAACTCAAACCCCATCTTCAGTTTGACTGTGGTGAGCCAAAAAACACTGTTTAGGGATCCAAAATGGCCTTGGAAGTACAACAAGATGTGATGACATGAAAACATACAAAATAAGACAGTTAGATTAGGTGAGAGGCCACCAGTATCCACCTATAATATGTGTAGGGTTTTAGAAAGCTCCAGAAGTGTAGAACTCACAATTACAAAAAGTACAAAAGAACGTGCTGAAATAAAAAATGATAAGAGGATCCAGTTGGAATAGGTGGGTGGCCACCAATATCCACCTATATCAATCATCCCCCCTTAGGAAACAATGGTCTCCATTGCGTTGAGTTCCCCCATCAGGTGAGGAAACTTCTACTGGATTTGGCCTCGGGTGAGCCACTTGCCTTGGTGTAGGATCTGCCCTACCTTGACAATCCGATAAAGATGGATCCTCTACTGGCAAGTGCCATTGACCTGTGTGTCCATTATCTGATTACTGGATGCTTGTTCCATGAATTCAGGGTTGAGCTCTGTTGGTTTTAGTTGTTCTGTGATCTTTGAGGTGTCCAATAATGGTGGAAAATATGGCTAAAGGAGGTCCACATTGAACACTATGTGTAAGACAAGGAATGGTGGAGTGTTGAGCTCAAAAACATTATTATCCACAGCCTTGGTGACGGTGTAAGGTCCATAGCAAAGTGGGCAGAGCTTCCGATGGGGCCCTGTAAGATGCTCCTTCTGGAAGTGTAACCAGACCTTGCTCCAAGCTGAAACTAGTGTGGTACCCCGTGTTGATCATGGCACTGCTTGTACTTAGCATTGGCTTTCTGAAAAATATATTGAACCTGTTGACGGATGTGATGAATCTGCTCAATGGATCTGGTGGCTTTGTCGGTCTCAGACTGAACACGGGAAGACTTTGTCTGTGTGGCTGCGAGAGGTAGTGAAACATCAATGGGACCAAGGGTTGGAATCCCAGTCCCACCTAAAATGGGCTATGGCTGGTGGAGCCATGGAGAGCCCCGTTATAATTGTGCTAAACATAGGGGAGACTCTCATCCCATGTACATGGATGCTTAGATTTGTACATGCATAGGATATGCACAATCATATGATTAACGACCTCTATTTGGCCATTTGTTTAGGGGTGGAAAGCGATGGATTTAGTGAGCTTGGTGTCCAACAGTGAACATAGACTCTGTTGTGTTGGTTTTGTCACATGGGTGAGAAAAAACACAACACTTGCATGCTTAGTTAAGCTTGCTAAAAAATATAGAAGTTTGTGAGTTGATTAGATAACGAAATACACATGAAAGAAAACAAATAAAACTAAAAAAAAATAAGAAATAAAACTAAAAAAAACTAAGAAATAAATGATAGAGAAGATTGAAAGAACTAGAACCATGAAAAGAAAAAATTGACGAATATATAGCTACCAATGGATCAATATATTGATAGGCTAAACACCGTAGAGAAAGGCAGGGACTTATGAGTCCCCTCTTCCTCCTTGAGAGGGCTCTTGAGTTCCCTAATAGAGAGCTATTCTCTTCATACAATGGAATAAATGTCAACGGTGAAGAAATACAATGCCAATCTTCTCAAGAGGTGAGTGGAATGGCCCTTACAATGGTGCTTGAATGATTCAAAGAGAAAAGAGGATTCTCAAAGAAGAATTCTTGTAGCATAACAATAACTTGAAGTTCTTATTTTTCTATCACACCCATGGAACACATTTATAGCATCCATTCATGGCAAGATATAATTGGTTCATAGTGTGAACAAGGGGCCTTTTAGGGCACTTCCTAGCCCTTGACCAACCTACAAGCTAGATTTTTCTCAAATATGAGTGTCAAATCGTGTTGGGGGTTGGACTAGAAGTGGTTGAGAGGCTGACAAGATTCATACTTGTGTCATTCATAGAAGTGTGTTTTTCTCGTAGACAATCGTGAATCTTGCACACAGTGTGCGTTGAGGGCTATGTTAGCCTGCTCATTCTGTGCACTGTGCGCGTGCTTCCTTTGGTGAATTTGCACACTTTGATTTTTGAACCAAGTATATAGTTTTTTTCCTTTTGATGGATTTTGGTGTTGTGGGTGGACTAATTGATGCTAACATTGATGTCTTTCCTCAACCATTGTGTGCAATGATGCAGACGATTTTTCAGTGATAATAGACTCGACCAAAATGTGTTGAGGAACCTGTTGTCCCAGTTAGAGATGATGGTCTATGGTATCCAAAAATGGACCCACACTCTTTTGAAGAAGAGCTTGGCATTATCTGCTGCTATGATGTTCTTCTTGTAAGCTATGAGGATGGCCATCTTCAAAAACCGATCAACGACCACAAATAAAAAATCATTCCCTTGCTTGGTGGACGGAAGGCCAAACATGTAATCCATTGAGATGGATTCCCAAGGCTTCTCATGGGTAGGAAGAGGGGCGTATAAGCCTTGATTCTTGATGGTTGTCTTGGAAATGGAACAACAAGTGAAAGATCTAATATACTTGCTGATGTCGTGTTGAAGTTTTGGCCAATAAAAATGTTTCTAGAGAATGACCATAGTTTTCTCCATGCCAAAATGTCCTTCCACCCGACTGTTGTGGGCTTCCAAAATAATTTTTGCACGCTCGCTTGCAGGAACACAGAGATGGCCCAGATGGCATAACAACCCGTCATGAATGTGAAAATCGGTGACAATCATGCCTATACCCAAGAGATGATAGGTGGTGGAGAAGTCTGGATCTTGCTGTTAAAGTTGGGGCCACTCAGATTCCTCATGTCCACAAGAATGGATCACAATGGTGAGTGTAGATACATGAGGTTGACTGAGGCAGTTAGTGACATGATTTTTCCTCCCTGTCTTATACTTGATGTTGAGATGGAAGTGTTGTAGGTAGGTCGACCACTTCAGATGGCAGTCATTCTGTAACTTCCCTTGTATCTGTATGAACTATAGAGGCTTGTGATCAATGTGGATGATTGTCTCCTTTCTCAAAATGTAATGTTTCCATTGATGATAGGCTTGTACAATGGAATGCATTTCCTTGTCATAGGTGGGGCATTTTCGGATAGTATCTGAGAATGTCTCACTATGGTATGCCACCGGATGATCATGTTGAGTGAGAACTACACCTACATCATAGTCATATGCATCAGTCTCAATCTCAAACGGTTGTTGCAGATCAAGAAAGGAGAGTATTGGAGTTGAGCACAAGTGATTCTTCAAATCATCAAATTATTGTTGTTGTTTCTTCCCCCACATGAACTTTTCCCTGCCACTTCCCTTGGTCACATGGCTGAGGGCCCATGCAATATGGGAGAATCCCAACATGAACCGTTGGTAGAGATTGGCCAGTCCCAAGAATCTTTAAAGCTCAGTTAGTGTGGTTGTGATTGGGCAGTCATGAATGACTTGGATATTAGCGGGATTGACATGTACCCCATGCTCATCAACAATGTAGCCCAAGTATTGGATGTTGTTCATGCCAAAGGAAAATTTTTCCAAGTTGGCATACAAGTTGTGTTATCGTAGAGTGCTCAAAACCTACTGAATATGTCGCATGTTATCCTCCCAAGTTCTACTGAAGATGAGGATGTCATCCAAATATACCACCACAAAAGAGTTGGTGAAGGGTCTCAATACATCATCCATCAACCTGATGAAAGTGGTTGATGCATTTGTTAGGCCAAAGGGCATGACCAACCATTCAAAGAGACCTTATTTAGATTTGAAAGTTGTCTTCTAGACATCACTTGGTTCAATGGGAACCTGGTGGTAGCCATAATTTAGGTCAATATTGCTGAAGAAATTCCCCCCCTTGAGTTGGTCAAGAAGGTCATCAATCCTAGGAATTGGGTACCGGTTTCTAACTATGATTTTTTTTAATTCTCTGTAAACAATGTAGAGTCGCCAGGTCTTGTCCTTCTTTTGAACCAATACAATCGGGCTTCTACAAGGGGAGGAGCTGGGTCTTATGTGCCCCTTTTGAAGAACCTCTTGGATTTGATGCTTGATTTCGTCATTTTCCATCAGCAAGCAATGATAGACTAGTCCATTAGGTAGAGGTGCACCGAGGATTATATCAATTGGATGCTTGACTTGTAAGTGCGTCGGTACCTGGGTGTGTGAGGAGAAGATGTCTTTGTACTCTTCGATGATCCCGTCCACTTTCTTCTGCTGCAAAGAGAGGCTTCATGTAGAGGCCATATATGTGGCGATGACCTTCTGCTTACTGTGAGCACAGATCACAAAGAAGATGAACTTCCCATTCTATGAAATGACCTTACTGCATTTCTTAGAAGAGATTAAGGAAATAGTGGTAAGCAATGCTACCTCTAGTATCCTGTACAATTGTCTACCCAAAGTGACAATAACACTGCAAGGTATAGACTCATACACAACATGACACTTCCAAAAATATGGTTGTCTTAAAATAACATCACAAACTTCAAGGGGAGGAATATCACACAATACCTCATCTTTGAAGGGGTTGATTTCGTAGAGTAGATAGAACTGTTCGCTGACACGAAGATCTCTTCCTTGGAGAAGCCAAACGATGGTGTAGGGTTGTGGGTGTGGTGTCGTCGATAGGTCCAACCACTTGAAAAATTCTATTGAGATCAAGTTCTTGTGACTCCCTCTATCGACAATGAAATTAAGTGGATCCCCCTTTACCCACATTTGTGAGTGAAAGAGTCATTCCCCTTCCTCTGGTGCTTCTAGTTCGCTTGGCTAGAATTTGGTGGTAGTGACAATGACACTAGGTTCAAAATTGATAATCCACTTCCCTCCTTCTGGATTTGATTCGAAATTAGAATTGACCTCTGAATCATAAGCCTTCAGCTCATCCACAGGTGAATGCTTGGAGCGACATTCTTCAGTGTTGTGCCAAGGGATTTTATGGTATTCACACCATTTTCCTGTGTCCTTCGTCTTCACATTGCTCTTCTAGTGTTGTATCTTGGACAGTTTGTCCTGAGAGTGGCCAACTTTTCTCTGTCCATTGTTGTGTGGGTTGGGGCCGCCTTTTCCCTGCTTCAATTGTGAGGATTTTGCAGATCCAAACTCTTGCCTGTTCTACTTAAATTTATTTTCAATCTTGATAACATATCTATAAGATGTACCCAATGAGGCGATGTCCAGAAACTCCATTTATGTTTGAATGTATCTATGCAAACAATTGTGATATTTGGGCACTAGATTTCGCTTAGAGTATTTGATACCCAACTTGGTGCACAAGGTATGGAAAATATTGGTGAAATCTGGTACTATCTGGTCCCTTTCTTGATGTAGGGTGGTCCATCTGGTGTACTGGTCCTTGTAGCTTTCAAAAAGGTAGTACTGTTCTTTAATGGCATCCCAGAAGGAATCCCTTGTAGGGGCAAACACAAATATTGTAGATTCCTCTATGTCCCTTTTCTTAGATTAAGTGTCCCACCAGTCCTTAACATGGGGGATGACCTTGAGGAGTGCAAAAGTAATATTTTCCCTATCGAAAAAATTATGGACCGAAAAATACCCTTCGAGCATATTCAACCATTTATCTACAACATCTGCATCTATCTGTCCTTCAAATAATGGAATATCAAAATTTACCTGTACCTTGAAGGGGGTTTCATGGCCGCTTGATGAAAATGCTTCTTCTGTGGGAAGCCGCCAAAGGATCTGTGCAAATTTTTCCATAATTTCGTTCCTTTGTCTCACAAGGGATTCCTCAAGAAACATTTTAAAAGGATCTCTTGCTCCACCATCTTTATTTTTGTCTCCCATGGGTTGTTGTCGGGCTTGGAACGCCTGATCTTGTAATGACTCGATTGGTTCAAGTCCCAACTTCTTGTACCCATATCTTATCGGGGACATGCACGAAGAAAAATAAATGAAGAGAATACCTCTTTGATACCATTGATCCAGATTTAGGAGCAGAACGAACTAATTGACAGACTGAATACAATAAACACAGAGATATGAACAATATCTTCTATTGAATAAATGAAATAGTCTGAAACTGTAAAACTGCAGAACTGAAACACTTGCTCGAATTGTGGTAGCTATCTCTGAGAAGAGATGTGGCTGCTACATGCATCCATCTGAGCAAAATCATTACAATGAGGCTCTCGAGGCCTTTTTTTATATTACTCATGAATTCCAAAACCATATACATCCAAAAATCTAACTCTAGGAGGTGAAACACCAAAAGTCATGTGGGCCCCTATGGGTAAGTTGGTACCTCAACTTCCCGGGGTCGTAACTTTTGCATACGACCTTAATTTTATGTGCGTGATAGCTCGTTGGAAAGGTATTTCATAGAAATACACATTATGCCGCCAAACTCTTACTCCATCCACAATTTGACTGTGGCGAGCCAAAAAAAACACTGTTTAAGGCTCCAAAATGGCCCTGGAAGTACAACAAGATGCGCTGACATGAAAACATACAAAATAAGACAGTTGGATTAGGTGATAGACCACCAATATCCACCATGAAGATGTGTAGGGCTTCAGACAACCCCAAAAGTGTAGAACCCACAATTATAAAGAAGTACATAAGAATGTTCTGAACTAAAAAATGACAAGAGGAGCCAGTTGGAATAGGCGGGTGGCCACCAATATCCACCTAGATCACTCGGAAAACAAAATCCAATGAATATATATAATATATATATTTTTACAAGTTCCCAATGACTCTCTTACATCTAAAAAATCCCAAATTTGCAGAATTCTGGCTTACAAATGAGTGATAAGATTGTCACGATCGACTATGTCTCTGAAAACCTATTCTGATGACTATAAATACCCTATAACTCCCAAAAAGACTACAAAACCTGGCTTCAAAAAGACTATGAGAAGAGCTTCTAAGAACGTAAAATTACAAAATAATTTTACCCCAAACTTCCTTCTCAACTCTAAAATTTTAGCTCCAAAAATAAATCCTATGCAATCTCCTAAAATCCCATGAAATTCCCCATGCAATCCCATGCCTTTACATTGAGAATTGATCCCTTTTTATAGTCCAAAAGGGCATATTTTGGTTAAAACCTCCATAACAAAACCATTAATTTAATTGGTTGTCACATCCAAATTTATGGGCACATTGGTTTAGTTGTTACATTGTTATATATGTATACTATATATAACCCAAACCTCCGCGCGATTTTCTTTGGAACGGTCATACTTTGTTATAACCATAACATATGGTTATTTTAACATATATGAAAATTGGAGTGTTTGTTATATCCATTGGAATATGATATATATATATATATAT
>SNQJ01S0075166.1:24431-45607 GCA_010110895.2 Picea sitchensis | reverse complement strand
AGAGAGAGAGAGAGAGAGAGAGAGAGAGAGAGAGAGAGAGAGAGAGAGAGAGGGTTTAGCCATACAAATCACCTCAATATAACAAATAATATACAATACATTTATATCAATATAAAAACTAAATGAAATTGTTTACATTAACTTGGAGTTCCAATTCATTATAAATTCAATATCTATACTTAGAATTACCATAATTGGATGAGTTGAAAATAGATGTCGCACAACTTCTTAGAACTTTTTTATGTCAATCCATAGATATCCGTCAACTCCATCGTCTCTTTATTGTCCCTCGCCAATCTTTCCAATCGAATGAAAGACTCACCGGATGCCTCCCAACCAATGTAATGGGTACTCTTCTTCCGCTATGCCACCCGAGCCGCAGAGGGGCTATAAAAAACTAGCCACATAACTAGTTGCAGAGTGTCCACTCATAAGTGAGAGGATCCCACCTCTTTACCACTTCATTGTCCACTCAAAATAGAAATGCTCAAGTCCACAGTCATTATGATGATCGTCTGTTGGCGCAGGTCTATTTTGGGAGAAAGATATATTTTGGGAGAAAGATCTATTTTGGGAAGACAAGATCTATTTTTGGAGTGCACACTTTAGGAGGAAGAAAAAAAACATGAAGAAAAAGAAGGAAAAGAAACATGCAGGAGGAAAATCAGCGTGACACGCATGCAGACAAACCTGACCATGTTAGGGTTAGGGTTTTTGAGAAAATTGTAATGACTATAAGCCAATAGAGTAGTATAAATAAATATCTAGGAGGTCTAGGTCAAGTTCGGTTGATTAGTATGGGTTTGTGAGTTGTTGATTATTGTGAAGTCGATTGTTATGGTTGTTGAGTAGAATAAGCTAATTTTTTAGGGTTAGTTCATAGGATGTGAAGCCTGGTGTGATCTAGTCCACGTCATTGAGGATATTTACCCTCCTTTTGATTGTAATCTTGAAGATGTAATGCACACAACACAAATTTTGTAGCAGAATGAATAAAGGAATAGAAGAGACAGATATTTTTGGACATAGCCCCAGGGGGGGTGAACCATGATAAAATACTATGTTCTATGTGTTATGAATGATTGCTTTTACTATTCTTTTAATCACCAGTTAAAGAATGAATGGTTAAATATGAGTTTAATAACATGCATGCATAGTTTAGTGATGAATTAATCCTAGAAGTAGATGAATGATTAATGATGTTGATGCATAAGGAAAAGAACCAAAACACAGTCCCCACTCCTTCCTAGACTGCAAACACCTGAGTATTGCAGTCCCCCATAAAGTTATCTCGGGTGATACTGCACTGTGCCCTCTGTGCGCAGTGTTTCCTTCTGGGCTACCAGGAGGGCCAATTGTTTTGAGGGTTTTGTTGGAAACCTATTTGAGATCAGAACCTAGGTCAGCCCAAGTTACCAACAAATGGTTATGTTTCCAGTTGGAACTACACATGATTGAGTGGACAAGATCTATGGAAGAAAAGAAGGGAGGATGAAAGAACAAAAGGGAATGTTCAGGCCATGGAATCCAGTGAAGGAAGATATTGAAATATGGTTAAGGACAAGGGGACTTGATTTTTCATAGAAGTACAATAGAAACCCTAAACTCACACCACGCAAAATACCTCGACAAATATGTGTTCAATGGCTTGCATGAGGTATTTTTCTATTATTTTCCACATCTATTATAGGAGTGGGTATTGAGGCTAAAGGATAACCATCCTAAGAATCAAATCATACAATTAAAGTGGAATTCTATGGAGATCGCGCAACTGTAGTGAGTTAATAATAAATTTACATCCGCAGTAGATTTTTAGTTAGACAATATTATTGCAGGGTTTATCACCTAATTTGTTGTTGATACTGCGAAGACATACACTGTTGCAGAGGAATATTTTCTTAGAGGACCCAGAGGTAGGTACATCAGATCACTTTATACTTCTATCAAGATTTTATTGTATGACAAAGGTGTGATGACCATGGAATCAAACAACTAAACTTCTCTATGCGCATGGGGGAAGGGGGGAAGCATTGACAAGAGTTTGAGATATGGAAAGGGATATGGATAAAGGGAATAAGAAGGAGGACATGAACTCGATCATGATGGAAGAGGACTAGATAAAGCAGATAATGGAAAAAGATGGAAAGACGCGCAGTGGAAGACCTTACCAATATAAGATGAACAACAAAAAGAGGGCCATAACTGACAGCAAGGGATTGGCGAGTGATGAAGAAGAGGTAGAGGATCTAGGGGTTGTCGAGTAGAATGAGGAAATCATGTGCGCAACATATGAAAGGAAAACAAGAGGTTTAGGGTTAGGAATAGAAGGCAAAAATCCAGTCCAAATCATAGTTAGTGTGGAACATATGACCCCATGTGAAACTAATACACTTGAAAGAACACCAATGCTTAGACAACCAAATTTTAGTGGAAGAAGAGAAACAATTCAGGGTTCCAATCAAAGACAACCAACTAGGGGAGAAAGTTCAAGAAGTAACAATCAATTATCTACACCACGCGGAGGTAGTAGTTTGACACAGTTCAAAATGACAGGACTAGATCCCACCATCAGATTACCAGAGTTTCAAGGTGAGGCATCTGAGGACTCTAAAAATAATCTATTTATTTGTGAGAATATCTGGGAAGCAAAGAAGATCACATACGAGGATACAAAATTTGCACAATTAGCTATAATGGTCAGAGACCACGCATTGGACTGGTACATGAGCCTTGATGTAAATAGTCCACAAGGAGAACCAAAAATTGTTGCAGAGGTGAAAAAGATACTGGTAAATGAGTTTCAGAAGACCAACTCAGAAGACCAGTACATGATTGAAATGATCAAAATCAGGAAGAAAACAAGTGAGTCTATCTGGGAAATTGATCAAAGGTTCAAACGCCTGAAAGGTAAGTTGAAGTATTCTATTACTAACATGCAACATAGACATGTATTTTTGAACTTACTATTACCACACTTGAAGTATCCTTTGAGACAATAGAAGTTCCAAAATCAGGCAGAGGCCCTGCAAGTAGCCCTACAACTGGAAGAAAACTAGTATCAACATAAATATCCAAAAATAGAGGAGATGAAAGAAGATACGAAAACTATGACATTTCAACTAAACCAGAATAAGGGAAAAGAGAAGAGAGAAGTTGTTTGGTGTACATTATGCATGATAGAAGGACATAAGAATGAAGGTCCAACTTTTGCACAGTACTTGGCAGCAGAGGTTCCAAACCCCTTTCCAACAAGAGGACCATGGTGCAAGATTTGTAAGACACGTGGGAATGATCCATATCATTGTCCAATGATGAAAAAGTATAAGACAGTACCAAAAAGTTCGTATTGCAATTTTTTCAAATCAATGGGTCATGATGATAAGGGTTGTAGAGCACTAAAAATTATGAGAGAAATAACTTCAGACACTTATAGGGTGTAAGAAGAGATGATGAAAGGGAAAGATGCACCTTAATTCAACCAGGTTCCACCACAATTCAATCACGTGCAACCTCAATACAACAATGCACAACAATAGTATAATCACATGTAGTATAACCAAGTACCCCAATACAACGCACCACGAGGAGATAGAGGTGGATTCAGAGGTGGAGCCCAAGGAAGAGGAGGATTTGGACGAGACAGAGGGCCAATAATATGCCACAACTTCCAACAACTAGGAAATTATGCAAGGGATTGTCCACTTCCACCTGTGACATGCATGTATTGTCATGCAACAGACCCTGACACAACAACACTCCTGGGAAAAATATAGGAAAAAAGGAACTAGAACAACCATAATGTCTAGTAGATTTATGCAGAAGCCGGGGATGACGAGAAAAACATCAATATAGTTACTCGAGGAGGATCCAAGATAGGAGAGGATGCAACAAAACATGATCCATCTCAACACTAGTGGGTCAAAAAGAATACTGAGCCACAAAATCATTTTGATGCACAAAAATAAAAGGAAACATTTAAGGAATCCATACAGGGGATTCTCAAATA
Organism: Picea sitchensis; assembly: GCA_010110895.2. Taxonomy (NCBI): domain Eukaryota; kingdom Viridiplantae; phylum Streptophyta; class Pinopsida; order Pinales; family Pinaceae; genus Picea; species Picea sitchensis. Next base: position 41,601 of record SNQJ01S0075166.1, on the reverse strand, counting down.
GAACTATGCATATACATCAGTGGTGTAACAAACTCAGGATCTGCCAATGTACGAKATTCCATCTTCAATGGATCACACCAGTAGAGGACAACCTTTAGAGAAAGTAAGTAACATAAATACTTTTTTGCAATCTTTTGTTAAGTTATTGAATTATCCATCATCCTTTAAGGTCTTGAAATTTTTTCTAGAAAGATGTAACATAGAGGTAGAAGGGAAGTTAGAGCAGAAAAAATTCAATCATCTCCATACAAGAAGAAGAACAAGTAGGGAATTCAATATAAATGCCAACATTGGGGATTTCAATATGGGAGATATCATACTTGATTTAGGTTATGAAGTAAACACCTTACCTGAGAAGACGTGGAAGTGTATGGGGGAACCCACATTAGGATATTCACCTGTCTATTTGAAATTAGAAAATCAACATAGAGTTTTACCAATTGGATAACTCAAAGGTGTGACAATAGACTTGTATGGAGTGCACACTGTGGCATATTTCAAAGTGATAGAGATAGTAGATGGAACAAAACCCTACCCAACATTACTTGGATTGTATTGGGAATTTTATAACTAGGCCGTAATCAACCTAAAGACAAGGAAAATGACTTTTGAATCAAGCGAATATAGAGTTATTGCACCATTGGATCCTTTAGAAGGAGAAAGGTTAGTAGAGGCAACTTGTTTGGATTTGGACGAAATAAATCAGTTATAGAAAACCACTTCGCGAGAAGAAGGCTATTTCAACCCAACTGCAAATGGGGTACTCATGTAGAGAAGCATTACATCATGTACTTCAGACTCAAACACGGGTTTGAAGAACTGGCATAAGAGAATACATGAAGTATCAACAAGGAGGTACATAATAATAGACTGCGCAATAATGTGGGTGGGTACATAGATAAGGGAACCTTCCAGTTTTCATGGGTTGAATGACTTAGAGGAATTCTTGACAAACTATGAGGATGAATTTTTGGAGAATCAAAGGTTCTTAGCCTTGGATATTGCACTCAAGGAAACACCTGTGAGATGGTGAGGTGCACATAAGGAATCAATTCAGGACTGGTATCAATGTAAAAGGTTACTGCGCATTAGATTTGGTGCAGAACAAGGGAGAAAGACATTGCATAAGTATGATGGGAGAGGAATACCAACCGAGCACCTAGAGAAATGCAGAATGTAATGGAGGTTGACACCACCATAAGAATGTCCTCACTAATTTATCCATACATTAGAAGGGATACCAGGGAACTGGTACATAGACGAGGATATGCGCAGAGGCACTACAAAATGGACAATATTACAAAAAAATTGTGTGGTAACCTTCTCATTTGATCATGAGAACCCCAACATTGATTCGTCTTTGAATATGATACATAGAATAATATTCTTTGAGGAACCTGAGGTGGATATTATAAAATAATATCAGCAACAAAACCGACACACAGTCAAAGATTTAATCTCATGTTATCATGTCGCAGAGGAAGAACTAGATGAATATGATCCGTGCAACATTCAAATCATAGATATTGAAGGATAAAGATAGGTGGAAGGTCCATATCTGGAGTCAGAGACATTTTCTACACCAATCAAGGTTAAGAAAGTCAACATTGGGACTGAAGAAAATCCTAAAATGGCAAGCATTGGAGACTACTGGGATGAACAGACACTAGAAAGGATAACGGATTTACTGTGAAAATGCAGTGACTTGTTTCCAACAACCTTTGCAGAGATGAAAGGAATAACATGTGAAGTAGATGAGATAAGGATACCCCTAGAACCAGATGCCAGACCTGCCAAACAAAGACCTTACAAGATGGATCCAATGTATAAGAAGAAAGTGAAAGAACAAATTGAACAAATGTTAGAAGTTGGTATAATAGAACAAGTGGAGGAATCTGAATGGATTAGTCCCATGGTAGTCTAGGAAAATAAGCAAGGGGGGATTAGGATTTGTGTAGATTTGAGGAAATTAAATGATGCTTTCTTACATGATCCTTTCCCTACCCCTTTTATAGATGAGGTCTTAGAGAATGTGGGAGGCCATGAAACATACTCATTCACAAATGTCTTCTCAGGTTATCATTAAATTAAAATAGCTCGAGAAGATAGACATAAGACCACATTTTCTACAGAATGGGGATCATATCAGTATACAGTTATGCCCTTTGGATTAAAGAATGCAACAACTATATTTTCAAGGGTGGTCATAATTTCTTTTAAGGAGTTCATACATCAGTTTTTAGAAGTATATTTGGATGACTAGACTATGTTTAGTTTTTTGAAAGATCATGTATAATTCCTAAGACTAATGTTGGAAAGATGAAAGTAATGTCAGATCTCACTAAACATCAATAGATGCATTTTTGACACACCTTTTGGGATATTGTTGGGACATATAGTGTGAAAAAAGGATTTACTAGTTGACCCTACTAAGATTGTTGTAATTGTGAATTTACCACCACCTAAGTTAGTGTGCTAGTTAAGAGCCACACTGGGACATACAAGATACTATAAATTTTTTATCAAGGGGTATGCACAGATTACTGCACTGATGGAAAAGTTGTTGAAGAAGGACACCAGATTTGAATAAGTGGAATGAGGATTGTCAGCAGGGATTGGATACTTTAAAGGAGAATATGGTGACAACACCTATATTAGTGTTTCCATATTGGGAAAAGACATTTCATGTGCATGTAGATGCATCAACAATAACACTTGGAGCAATTATGGTGCAGAAAGGAGCAAGTGACTTAAATCATCTTATAGCCTTTGCAAGAAGGAAGTTATCATAATCTTAGGAGAATTACAACACCATAGAAAAGGAAGGATTAGCCATGGTATATGCACTTCAAAAATTCAGACATTAATTATTCGGAAAGCATTTTAAAATGTTCATAGATCATTCTGCCCTCAAATATCTAGTCAATAAGCCAGTGTTGGGGGGAGGATATGTAGATGGTTGTTATTATTCGAGGAATTTGATTTTGAAGTAATAGTCAAACCAGGGAAGCTAAATGCAAGACCTGCTCACTTGTCAAGGGTAACTAATGGAGAAGAACCTACTAACTTGGAAGACAACGTCATTGATGCACAATTATTTTCAGTACATGTAGCTGATGAGTAATTCATTGATGTCATTGAATTCTTAAGTACAAAGGAGTTTAGTACTGCTCAAAAGAAAAATCTGGTAGTTAGAGATGCAGACTATCAACTCATTGCAGGTCATTTATACAATATGGGTGCAGACAACATCTTGAGAAGGTGTGTATTGGAACATGAAGGACCCATGGTTTTAGTAGAAGCTCGTGAAGGTATAGCTAGAGGACACTATGCAGAAAAATATACCACATAGAAGGTATTTCACGTAGGTTTATGGTGGCCAACAGTGGATAAATATGCCAAATAATATTTCCAGAACTGTGATGTTTGTAGAGGGTTGACAAACTCGACAGGAGGGATGAAATTCCCCTAATACCAAAAGTAACTCTTCAGGTTTTTTACAAGTGGGAAATCAATTTTTTCGGACCTATTAATCTACCAACAAGAAGTTTGGGAGCTAGATACATCATTATTGTGACATAATACTTAATCATATGGGAAGAAGCAACACCAGTCAAGGATTGCAGTGTAGAGACAACAACACACTTCTTATTTGAACATGTGATCAAAAGATTTTGATGCCCCAGGATTTTTATGAGTGGCCAAGGAACCCATTTTATTAATAGTACTATCAATGCTATGAATAAGGAGTTTGAAGTCTATCACCAAAAGAGTACACCATATCACCCTCAGAAAAATGGGATAGTAGAACCTTTCAACAAAATTTTGGAGAATGCCTTGAAACAGATCTACAATGTTAATAGAGATGATTGGGATTTGAAAATAACAACAATACTATGGGCATATAGGACTCCTTGTTTTTTCCTTGCTTTTATTGTCTTTAGATATTCTCCTAGATGTATCCCTTATACAATTGTCTCTCATGAATTTAATAATAGATTTATTGATTCACTTAATTAATATCATGCATGCCTTTTAGTTTCCTTCCTAGTTGTTTGTTTTTATTTAGTAATTTATATTTTTACTTGAATTCTATATTCCCTTTACCCATAAATTCTTAGAATAAATTAATTGTTCCCTAACATCTAACCCTTCCAAAATATTTGATTCTCAAGTTATTGAGAAGGATTCTATCATTTAATTTATCACCTTACCCTTTAGGTTAACTTACTTGTTTCACTTAATACTAAAAGTTTAATTTTAAACAAAGGCTAATATTTCCATGAACACCATGCCATTCAGGATGTACTGATGTAACCCAAGGGTTCCATGCATTATTCCCTTTAAGCGCTTTTTACCTTGAGCATTGGGAATATGGTACAACTGATGAAGATCCTATTACTTCTATAGTTTCCCATATTTATGGACCTATGGATGCTCAGGAGTAAGGCCTTTGCCTTATTTTTCACCCCCTAGTATAAATCATGAGTGATTGAGACCCATTCTACCCTCGCAACATCGTGCAACCTTCTGAGCAAGAGTGTCCCTCACTCTTCAAATCCGGCTATGACGGGAGTGATAGTGAGTGGAAACAAGGAAGTTGTTCCACCCCTCCCTTTTTGGCCCGTCTGGTTTTGTATGGCTCGACTACTCCTTTTGTGATTCGGATCGTCAAGCATGATTCCTATGCCTGCATCCACTAAACATTTTTTAAGCAGTATGTCCATAATCAACATAAGTTTTTTCTTCAAAATTTCATCAATTCATTTACTCCTTGACTCAGTGCGGAGTCCCAGGTTCTTGTTGACGATATCCACGTCAAATAATCATTGAGATTCCTGTACACTTAGGAACTCATTAGTAACATATATACAATCATGATCATCGATACATTCTATTCAACAATATATAATGCATAACTAATCATTTTCACATTTGACTTTTTAAGAATTTCAAGACAAATCTAACATTTATCAAGTATTAATTAACAGGGTCATTTGCGAGTAAACACCCTCAAATAATAATTCTGTCATCTGAATAGTCAGATGAAATGGGGCATTACAATAAGGTATTGGAAATTTGAATTAAATTTCTATTTTTTAAGCGGAGTGAGTAATATAATTGAAATGTATAAAAAACAAAGCAAGCAATGATTTTGATCAATCATACAATTACATTGATTTTTATTTTAAGCTAAGAAGTATTATTCAACTTTTTCTTTTCAACCAATGAGTATTATGACAAGTATGTAAAACATTATATGACTAGATTAGAATATGACTTTAATTTTTTCTTTTATGCTTATTCAATTATTTTTTTTGCTAGTTTTTCCATGACCTATGGGAATAGCCTGTGGCTTGAGAAACCACGACTCAGGGGTATATAAGCTATCAAAATCACCCAGGGATTGCACCTGACATGAGCCACACCAACCGTTAACATGGATGGATTTTGTTTCCCCACAGGTTTCAAACCAGTGAGTTAACATCACAGAGTTCCTTAATAGCACACTCCGTCATCGACTGTCCTACACCTCGGGGTCTTGGAGATACTTCAAACACACCTAGGATTTATTTTTCCTAAGGTTTTCCCTATGTTTATTAGTCACTATTTAGTATCCTATAGTTTAGGAAGAATATTCCTCTAGGATAATATTCTCTTTAGTTCACACTTCAGTTTGATCAGTTGAGTGGAGTCTAGATGACACAATAGGATAATCACCATGCAACATTGGAATCATCACTAGCTAATGCAAATTGTACTTGGGATTATCACCATACTAGTGCATTACTCATGATTCCTTGATCTCCTCCTCACTTCACTTTGTTTCAGTCAATTAACTGAAGACTGAGAGACTAGTTAACTCAGACTAGGTGGTAGTTCACTCCCGTAACTGACTGAGAGGCTAGACTAGGTGTTAGTTTACTCTCGTAAATGATGGTGTGTGTCCAGATAAATATAGACCACCACTATATATGGTTCATTGGATTCTCCTCCAGTGTGCATTAGTTGAGTTATACAAAGTATATCATGTGTAAATTATCATTCATTCATTTGGTTAATGAGAATTCTTCCATTCTTTCTCTACTGCTTCTCTTTTCTCATATTTTCTCTGCAAATTGTGTATGTCATTTGATATCTAGATATATTATATGCATTTTCAACACATTTACATGGTATCAGAGCTGACAGACTGCTAGGTAAAAGACACACCAAATTGTTTTTGTAGGTACCAAAGATTGAAGACAAAAAAAAAAAAAATGGAATTTCCCAAAGAATTCATTCTTACACCATATAATTTCTTTGCATGGAAGGAGAATATGATAATTCATATTCAAGTTAGAGTATTATATAGGTTAACCATGAACATAGAGACAAAACCCACATCAGCCATAGAAAAATCCAAGTATCTAAATCGAATGGATGAAGCGTTTGGAACTATTTGCAGTCTCATTTGTCCTGAACTTCTCTTTCAAATATCCTCCTGTAAAACCCCCAATGAATCCTGAACCACCATGGAAGGGATTTTTGGCAAATATGATGAAATGAGGGGACACACTGCATATAATATATCTAGCCATAAAATGACATACACAATTTGTAGAGAAAATATGACAAAAGATAAGTAGGAGAGAAAAAATGGAAGAATTCTAAAAGAATTCATTCTTACACCATATAATTTCTTTGTATGAAAGGAGAATATGATAATGCATATTCGAGGTAGAGGATTATAAAGGTTAACCATGAACATAGAGACAAATCCCACATCAGCCATAGAAAAATCCAAGTATCTAAATCGAATGGATGAAATGTTTGGATCTATTTGCAGTCTCATTTCTACTAAACTCCTCTTTCACATATCCTCTTGTAAAATCCCCATTGAATCCTGGACCACCATGGAAGGGATTTTTGGAAAACACAACAAGATGAGGGGACACATGTTTGAGGTGGAATTTCTCACATTGGATCCAAAAACCTTCTACAATCTCCACGATTTATTTACCAAATATAAGGATTTGTTGTCGCAACTCAAGGCTTGTGGGGTTGATAAATCTGAGGAGAAACAAATGGTTCTCATCATTCTCTCCAAAATTGGTCCATAATAATCAGTGTTTGTATCAACATTTCATTTAGTTAGGCTCACCTCTAGATCCACCTGGATAATGCCCTCTCTTGAGGCCTTTATCGAGTCTCTAACACAAGAGCAGAACAATCTCATCAATATGGGAAAAATCAAAGGCCCAAAGGCACATGAACTTACTGTGAAATATGGTAGAGGTCATCAATGTCATAAATCTAAATACAAAGAAAAAAGGAAAGCACATGCAAATCCAAAGAAGGAAGGGTACTCAAAACTCTTCAACGATGCCTTCGGATCCAAAGGTGGAAAGGGAAGAAATGCACTTACTTCCATAAAGGATTCCATCTAGAATCCACATGTATGTAGAAATAGATAGATCAAATGACCCAAATACTTCAGCAAAATAAACTTGGATATCGCATCCCCGAGGGTGCCAAGAAGAAGAAGCCAAAAGATCAGAATCCCATGAAAGGAAATTATGGTCATGCTTTGATTTCCATCAACTCCTCTCTTGATGCTTAGATCATAGATTTAAGTGCATCACACCACATGGAAGCCATAAAAGAAGTCTATTCTTCATTGGATACATGCAGAGGTCGTCCTATTCTGATGGGGGACAAATCTCCATTCGAGGTCACCGTCAAAGGAAGAATTGAACTCACAAATGGAAGCTTTGAGAATGTGTTTCATGTTCCCAAAATTTCCATCAATATTCTCTCCATGTATCAGATAACAAACCATGAAACTGGAAAGAGAGTCATATTCACACCTGATACAGTGGATATATATGACATGCAAACCAATTCCAGGGTTGCTACCGGTGAGGTAAATCATCAATCTAGACTCTACACATTTTCTGAATTTATTGAACCAGATTTTGCATTAATGCTTACCCATGATGATGAAAGCAGTAGGATATGGCACGAAAGGTTCAGGAATTTAAATTTCAGATATATGCAACAAATTATCAAGCAAGGAATGGTTGATGATCTACCTGACATCCACTTCTCCAGAGGAATTTGTGAGGGATTTGTTCTTGGAAAACACCCTCAAGATAAATTCGACAAAGGAAAGACTCGAAAGGCTTCCTTTCCTTTAGATATAATCCATAGTGACCTCATGGGCCCTTTTCCGCATCCATTAATCAATAAATCAAGGTACGTGCTCATTTTTGTTGATGATTTCTCACGCTTCACATGGATTTTGTTTCTCAGGAAAATATCAGAGGTCTTTCAACACCTCAAATATTTCAAGGCCCTTGTTGAGACACAACCAAGAAAGAAAATCAAATTCATCTGAACAGATAATGGGGGAGAGTATGTCAACTATGAGATACAAAAAAATTGTCGTGAGGCTGAGATTCAATTGTAGCACATGGTTCCCTATACTCCATAGTAAAACAGAGTTGCTGAGCAGAAAAATGGATCTATAAAAGAGATGGAATATTGCATGCTACATGCAAAGTCACTTCCACAAGGATTATGGGATGAAGAACTTAATTGTGCAACCTAAATCCAAAAACGATCTCCCCATATATTTTTCAGGGATAAGACCCCTTATGAGGCTTGGATTGGCCTTAAACTAGAAGTGACCCACTTCCGTATTTTCGTTTCATGTGCATGGGCCAAGATTCCCTTTGAGAAGAGGAAGGAACTTGATCCACAGAGCACATAGTGTATCTTTGTTGGATGCCCCAATGGTGTGAATGGATACAGACTCATTTATCTTTCCTCAAACCGACTCATCATTGAGAAAAGTGTCCAATTCGAGGAAAGTGTCTCGCATGTACCTCAACATCCGCATGCAGACAATTTTGTTCTTCCACCTGTCATATATGATGAGCATGCACATGGAGACTCTTCTTCAGATGAGAGTTCTGATTCAAAGGATTCATATGATCTAGATACAGAGTCAGTACATTCAGATGTAGATTCAGTGTATGCAAATGCACATGTAGAGCCATAGCTGAGGCCTAAGTGGGCCAAGACTACTCTTCAGGATGCATAGGATCTTGTTGGGGATCTAGATGATATTAGGAGGACTCAATACTATTTCGAGGAGCCTCCTCTTGCACTCACTTCCACTGAACCGATGCCACCAAGGCATATTTTCTTGGTTCATTCTTCAGATTCACATTCCTATAGTGAGGCTATTGGAAATCCCTTTTGAGAATCCACCATGCAGGAGGAGTACAATTCCCTCCTTGAAAACTGGACTTGGGATCTGTTTCCCCTTCCTGCTGGAAGGAAACTTGTCAGGTGCATATGGGTCTACAGGACCAAGAGCGCAGCATATTGAAAGGTTAATAGATAAAAAGCAAGGATAATTTCCAAAGGATTTCAGTAGGTACATGGCATTGACTATGGTGATACCTTCACTTCAGTAGAGAATATGGATTCCATACATTTGGAAATTTCCATTGTGACAACCAAGGGATGGGAAGTCCATTAGATGGATGTGAAGAATGCATTTCTTCACGATAATCTCTCTGAGGAAATCTATATGGAGTAGCCCCAGTGATTTATGCAGGATTCATCTTTGGTTTTTCGACTGAAGAAGTCTCTTTATGGCCTCAAGTAGGCACCGAGGGCATGGTATTCCAAGATGGAATCCTACCTACCTACTATCACAGAACTTTATACGTTGTAAGTCAGACCCAAATTTGTACATGCTCAGGATGAATGATTCACTTCTACTCCTAGTTATGTATGTTGATGATTTGTTGATCACCGGTTGCTCAACTTCAGTGATTGGTATAGTCAAGAGGATTCTGCATGACAAGTTCTTGATGACAGGAATGGGTCCACTAAATTTCTTCCTTAGACTTGATATCAGTCAAGATGCATTGAGAATCAAATTGTCTCAGGCCAAGTATGTGGGAGATATCCTTGAGAGATTTCACATGACAGACTGCAAGTCTGCCCTGACTCCTTTCCTATAAGGAGTCAGACTTGAGGATGGAGGGGACTCTCCACTGGTCGACAATGCACTATGAATGCATCTAGTGGGGAGCTTGTTGTATCTCACACACTCCAGACTAGACCTCTCCTATGCAGTTGGATCAGTCTCCAGTTTCATGCAGGAGTCGCATGAGCTACATTGGAAGGATGCAAAGAATATCCTTCAATACATACAGGGAACCATCACCTTTGGGAATCACTATGCAACAAAATCTACATTGGACCTCCTCGAGTTCAATGATTCTAATTGGGTTGGCGATAACATTGATCGCAAGTCCACATATGGTTACTCACTCAATATTGGTTCCAGGCCTATATATTGGTCGATCAAGAATCATGATGCTATTTCTCTATATTTAGCCGAGGCAGAGTATAGAGGGGTAGTTAGCATAACCATACATGTTATGTGAATAAAAAATATTCTAACTAATTTGGGCATTTGGTTTCATCATCCAATCGTCATCTAGTGTGACAACCAAAGCACAATGAAGTTATGCAAAGATCCAGTTCAAAGGAAATGGACGAAGCACATCGAGATCCACATGCACTACATCCAGGACATAGTACATAAGGGGATCATCGACCTGTAGTTATGTCCTTCAACATAACAGATTGCAGACATATTACCTAATACCTTCACTGATGTTATAACCCTAAATTTCTCCACATATGCATACCTGGCTTTTGGCCCTCTTACTTGCTATTTTCTCCAAGCCATCACTGAGTTGCTCTTCTTAAAAACTATTTTTTTGAAGATGTACGCACCCTGCACCACTACTTCCCATGTACATATGTTTTTTTTACCACTACATCTGGCATACATATGCTAGTTGCACCATTACAGCCTACATATATTTACAAAATTTGCAAAAATTAAAAAGTTGCAAGGAATTCATTGAGATTACGGGCTATTGGGTAGTTTCCCAACTAATCCACTGCCTATATCCCATCACCCAATTGAATAACCATCCTTTTGTCATATAAAAGGAGGTGTTTGGGTCTCATTCCAAATCTAAGCATAAGAAAAGTGAAACTCTTCCTGTTTCACATCCCCTCCTTGCCCTAAGCATTTGCAACCTTGTTGTGAGAATTGCCTCAGAATTCCCCATCTTGCCCTTTTTCCTCCATCATAAACCCATTACATTTCCTAAGAAGAAGTTTGAGAGGAGAAAGATATGCAGAGGTGCACTTGGATCTTGGTGAAGAGGAGCTCGGACCAGGTTTGAGGGGTAGTAGCTGACACTAGTTGTAAGTATCATTGTATTATTAATAAAAGAAGTACTTTTCCTGTCCCAGAACATGATGTGTCAAAATTTTGTGTTTGTTTTATGTTTTTATTCTAACATATAACCCTTATTTATTTATGAAATGTATGCTTGTAGTTCTCTATTTATTTGTCTTTGAATGCAGGCTAGACTTGGGACGAGGTTTGCAGTCAGTGGAGCTTCAAGCACGAGAGGATTTACACTGGATGCGGAGTAAAGGTACATCTACAAGATCCTTCTTATTTTAATTTTCTTGCATAAGTTTGGGGTATGTTTGGGGTAGTTAGAGAAGTAGGAGACTTTTAAACAATTATTGATATGCCTAAATTGTACACCCTAGTGTAGCCATATGGGGTTTTTTTCCCTATAGCAGAACTGGCGACCATACTGGGGAAGCTTCTAGGGTTTTAGGGGATTTGTTTTTTGGGTGTTTGATTGGTTTTATACCTTTTGATTTTATTTTTGAGTCTGCTAAGTCTTTAATGGATTCTGGTCACCTGTTGGTGCCACACCAATTCTCCCTGCATTGTCAATCTGTCTGTTTTACTTTTTTTTTCAAGAAGTACATAAGTGTACGCAACCTGTTGTGGGTCAGCACACATACATACACACCCTGTTTTATAAACAACCCGCGTACATATGCAGGGTGCTTAAACATCAGTAGCGTACCTGTGTCAAGTTTTTTTTTTTTTAAGAAGAGGCAGTCAACCTCTTCCCTGATTGAAGTTTACTTCTCAGGTTTTCTTGATTAAGTGTAGTGTCTTTGGTTGTTATAGTCAAAGCCTAGGTTGGATGTCAGTTTTCTTATCTTTTAAATATTTCTTGTGTTTACTTCGAAATCTTTTAAGCAAGTCTTTGATTTTTTGATCAGCCTATTTTGTGTCTTTAGTGACTCCCTGCGATCCACAGTAGGTTAGAAGTCAGTTTCAGTCTTGTCTTTTTTTTCACTTTTTCCCCTTTCGCTTTCTTTAAAGAAAAAGAAAAAGAATTTATTTCAAGTTTCTGATTTGAAGCATTTTAAAAAAAGGAAGAAAAAGATTTCATTTCTTAGTTTGGTAAAGTAGTTAGGGTTAGTTATCTTGTTAGAAAAATGAGTTCAATTTTTAATTTCTTTAACCGATTTTATAAATTTAAGTAGCTCGTAGTCGAGTGAAATTTCATTTTAGTTAAATATATTGAAAATAGTTAGTTATGAAAATTTGGTTTAAAGAGTTAGTTGCAAATCTTTATGGTTAACTAGAAGTAATTTTGCTTTCAGTTTAGTTTATTTCTCCTTCTTCGTCTCTCATACACATCACTAGTTTCACTACCATTTCCTTTGAGTTAAAACAAGCCATTTAAAATTAACGCTAAAATTAAAATCAACTAGACTTTATGTTTGTAGGGTCAATCAACTAGTTTAGGCTAGAGCCTTGAATTAGGTTGGAGAGGAAACTCTTCAAGGCTTATAAACAAACATTGGAGTCAGAGATAGGGAGTGTAAAAAGTCTAGTGACATGAAAGTTATCTAGGACCCCCCTCTAACATAGGGGATAAACACGAGGTCATGTGCAGAAAGATAGCGGAGATAACCCCTCCAAAGTCAGACCAAGCATAGTGGGGAACACATATTGAGGAATTTTCGTGGGATATTGTCTGTTGCATTTGCCTACGGAGCTTCGTGGATCTTGAATCTTTTCGAGGTCCTCAGTTGTCTTCTGGACCACTTGATTTTGATACCCTCGATAGGTTTCAGGCTTGTTACCCTGCTCATTGCGGTCCACCCAACTTTCGATTGTACCTGCCTAGTGACTGTTCATGAACTGGAAACTTAGTTTCCTTTATTCTAGGGACTTACACAGGTGACCGGGGGGGTATATCATGGTACCTAGGGAAGATGTTGGGCCACACTTTGAAGAGTATACCTAGAGGGTGCTTCTGTGTTCGAGTTGCACTTGCACAGGTAAGTTTCTCTAGTGTTGGTTGGCGTAACTGTTCTTCCAACTAGATAGTGGTTTGCTTTGTTTATCTTGTAGGAACTTTTCTAGTGTGTGCTTGGTTTTCAACGTTAGTAAAATCCTTACTGTGTAGTTTATATTTTCACAAAGTGGAAGATTAGGAGCTCCACTGGTCCTGAAGGCTTCAGGGCCTGCCGTCGGTTACATTGGAGCCACCACCACCACCGTTACAATGAATACTTGACCAAAAAGGGTCATTTGAGGCAACTGAGCCATAGGATATTGTGCCTGAGCCATCCTCGAGAGGAGAAAACTCGAATCTGGATGAACCAACTATTTATGACCTTGGAGATGAAGCTCTCAGGTCATTTAACCCTTCGATCACTGACTTTTCGACACAAATTTTGATACAAGTTGTCCCTCCAAGGGTAACACATCACAAGCATCAAATAGTTTTTCAAGCAACTATGAAAGAAAATGTTGCTACTTCGTCAGGGAGTCCTCACACTCCCTTAATGACTACCACCACTGGGGGCATTCCACCTCCTAACCCACCTTCATTGGTCTGGACCACGATGGTCTTGACCACCTCTATTTTGGGCAATGATATGATTATGTCAATGGCGGTGACCACTGCTCCATTCACATAGAGTGAGACGRGCCCTTCATTTTCATATGGGATGCCCRACTTTGATACGAACTCCGTCCTCACCTACTCCACCCTACAGACCATGGGTCTGGGGGTAGGGAACTCAAATGCTCCTTTTCAAGGGTCCATGGGGGGCACCTCGACCTCTTATAACTCTATCCATTATGTTCAGGGTCATATACCTCCTCTGTCTCCCTCACTTGGCGGTGCTTTCCAGCCACCCATTGGGCCAAACACAAACTACAACTTGTTTGGAGCAGGTAGTCTAGGACCCTCTTCCTACACCATGTTGGTGGGTTTTATGTTGCTCTATTTTTTTGATATGTTTGGTAATAACTCTTTTTCATCATCTACCGTCTCAGCCAGAGGAAACCCTGGTTTTGGACAACAGAATCCTATGCAGGGTACTATTTCTACATAGGGGGAAAACACAGGAGTATTCTCCTCACAAGGACTCTGGAATTCATGGCAGGGATCAGTTCCCTTGTCAGGGATGTCGACCAAGGGAAACCCCTTCCATGGTCAATGGAACCCTAGGCAAGGCTCGGTACCTATGCCCGTCGGATCGACAAGGGGAAACCCTTTCCAGAATATTTGGAACACAATGCAGGGAGAAATCCCCGCCCAACCCTCAACATCCAATTATGGGAATCAGTCAATGATGTCCCAACAAACACAGTATCTGTACACTAGCCAAGGCCATGGTGTCTACGAGAACCCTGGTCAGCAATCCAACTTTTCTTGGCAACCTGGTGCTAAACAAACTCCAGGCTCCCTTTTTCCTGTACATAGTACTCAGCCCAAGCTATCGTTTAGAGCAACGTTACATTTTCCAAACTTGTCAAGGTTTCTTAACGACCTGATTAGTCATGATCCATGTTTGTTACACATCAAAATTACTCACTCCAATGATGACCTATTGTCATCATCGGCAGTGTCACAAGTGTCGCAAACAACATATACCATCTTGCCTATGTCATGTCTTGAACAACATTACAAGGACACTTAAAGACACCTTTGAAGACTAGTTTAAGAAGGAGAAATCACTTGACAAAGAGTAAAAATTGTTTGCTATGGAAAAATCCACTAAAAAGTCATTTTTGAAAGGCAACACTCCTCTACCCACTGTTAGGGATCGCTAGCACTACTTGAACTCCTTTGGGGGAGCGTTCCAACGCTCTGTGTACCCTTTTGGGGGAGCGTTGGTTTGTTTGAAGGAGTCTTGGACTGTTGAGGAAAATCAGGGATAAATCCCCCTCATCTCTGGAGTTGGTTGGATTTGAATCTGAGGTCAAGGCTGGATCTTAGGGAGGATACACAACTGATGGGGAAAAATCATCAACCTATCCCAAGAATCTCTAAGGTGGTTGGGCCTCTCCAAGCCTATATAAGGAGGCCTCTTTGTGGTGAAAAGGAGGGAGACATTGAAGGCATCAAACTTATGATCTCATAAGGAAGATATCATTGAAGCATGTTCAGTTTGTGGATCATTTGAGCAAAGGGTTTGGACAAAGAGAGCTTGGTGAATATGCTTCATCTACATCTATGGTTGTAAGTACTTTGATTTGTTTTCATTAATATATATGTGCTTGGCCTGTTTCCTTCAAAATTATGTTTATCTACATGAATTTGTCTTTAATAGATAGATCTGGTTTCAAGATAATCATAGTAGGATAGAAATCATGCTTTTTCTTTGATTGGATTTCAGGTTTTGTCGAAGAGCTTGGAGATCATAGCTCAATTCGGACTGAGCGAGGACAAACATCGAAAAAGGTACATCCTCTTCTTTTTCTCTATACATTAGTTTAGGTAGGTTTAAAAGGATGTTAGTGATGAATGTTAACACCTTCCTGTCTTGGTCTTAGGAGTCCAGAGCCTAAGAGGGGATTCACCTGTCCGCAGGGGGATTTCCCTGTAACAAAAATTAGCGACTCCACTGGGGAGGAAGCCTTTAGTTTTGGTTTCTTTCCTTGGTTTTGTTTTGGTCTTTGGTATTTTTATTTTTTAGATCTCATCCATGCTTCATCTCTGATCCTTAGATGTGTTGATTGGCTGTTGGATTCATCTTATACACTTAGAATTACTAGATTTTCTCAATTTTTTGATTTTCTGGGAAGTTTTCTAAGTTCTGAGAGGCTAGCGCTCCCCTGCCTTTGCTACTAGAGCACTGGAGCTTCCTTGCAACCTCCCACAGAGCGTTGCAACACTATGGTTCCCTTGACACCAAAGCACTTTTTTTTTTTTTTTGATTAAAACCTTGTTGGGAGTTGATCTTTGAGTCTATTTTTGCTGATCTCACTTGCTCAAGATTACTACCATCTCAGTGTGTCCTTATTTTGTCTAGAAACCTATTGATTTCTAAGATTTGATTATATTTTTTTGGATTTTTGACGTTTTTCTTTAGATTGAGTTACTCTTGTTCTTTGAAGATTTGGAGTCAATTTATTGTTTTCTTCTCATTTATTTTACTGAGTGAAAGCTATTGTAAGGAAATTCAAAGATCTATGCACCATTCTGATTAGGGGATCAAATTTTGCTCAATTTTCAAAGTGCTCAGAATGCAATGAAAACAGTGCCAT
Source organism: Picea sitchensis (assembly GCA_010110895.2). Classification (NCBI taxonomy): domain Eukaryota; kingdom Viridiplantae; phylum Streptophyta; class Pinopsida; order Pinales; family Pinaceae; genus Picea; species Picea sitchensis. The sequence continues at coordinate 25,130 of SNQJ01S0075166.1, read as the reverse complement.
TGCGTCCGTCTCGTCTTCATGATTCCGGCGGTATATTTAATTTGTCAAATGGACACCGTATGGAGAATATATCGCGATCTATTTGCCAAGCAAAACAAGCAAAAAATTTGATGTTGACTGTACCTATCCGTACAGCCCGTACAGTCCGTACGGTCTGATGTGGTAGGACTGTACAACTGTACAATGGTGACATGTCATATGCTGATTGGTTGACTGTTGGCGAGTCGGGTGTTGACACGTGTCCTGTACCTGGCGAATGGTGTGAGGACACATGGCCCAATCCGGAGGCGCCACATGTCACTCATTTTTGGTTCATATGATTTTTGTATAAAATATATCAGAGTCCGCGAGGTTTGACCCCCGGACCTCCCCAATGCATATGCCTTCGCGCGACAACCCGACCATTGGGCCACGAATTGGTACTTGTTATGTACATCCATTTGATTATATTTGATTTAAAAACAATGTATATCCGATGGGGGGTCAGGCCGGGGCTTAGCCCCGGCCCGTGGTCATGTTTTCTTTGTATATAACCGTGCCATATAATATGACTGTTGGCGCGGATTTGTAAAACATAACCCATAGTTTATACGACCATATATTAATGTATGCACGCGGTTGTTTGGTGCGTGGGGTTTGTAACATAGCCCACAAACCTTTGTATTAAAACATGTAACCGTATTTTATATGCACGCGGTT